>PVIU01020860.1:0-32992 GCA_004026605.1 Ondatra zibethicus | reverse complement strand
CACACAACCCCCCCCACACCTCCAAAGAAAAGCATCATGTTGTAGAATACTATCCTTCAAGCATAATAGCCATTATTTTTATCAAAGTATGTGTACCTACTTGCAAGAGATCCTTATGTTTGGACTTGATGACTATTGACATTTCCTCATATAATGATAGAATAGTATGGCCAATAGACTGTCACCTGGAATTCAAGACATTCCCTTCTTCACCTCCTAGCAAGTTATATATAAGTCTGTCCCATTTGCACATGCTACAGTTATGGAAGATTAAGTGAACAGGAAACTCTAGGTAGCTATGAAGAAGTAATCATTCATACTTGAGTTACACTTCTGTCTATAAAGTTGCTTTGGAGCCACACACTCTTCTGTTAGTAACCCTTTACTCATGTTCAATAATTAAGTCCAATAAACATATTGGTTTGCAAAGCTGGAATTCAATTGTATCATACTTTGTTCTGTCATTAGTAGTGGATATGAGGGGACTAGAAATTTATTTAAATTTTCCCTAGGAAAATATTCATGCAAAAAATGAAGACAGACTTTGGCATTTATACAGTATTTCCCCCAGAAAGTGAACTCATATTTGACCTATGTTGGACAAAGTCACAAAAATATTGATTTGGATATAGTAAATGGGTTTGTACATTGTAGAAACATTCTCAACGAGTACATGCTAGAAAAAACAATATCATACTGGATAAATCTGCAAATTCTCCATGATTTTTACTTTCTTCCTTTTTTAGTATTATTTTCTATAATAAATCCCCTCTTCTTTTTTGCTAATATCATGAAGATTTCCCACTAAGTTGCTGCTACTTGCCTATTTTTTCCACAGGTAGGTGTGAAAACAATAAATCATTTGCAACTACAATATAAACTTCAAGGCAACAGTGATTATTAATCTTGTTGTACTGGATTTAGTATATACATAATGCTGTATGTACTAAACACATACTAGATACAGCCACTATAGTTGTCAGTTGTCTGTGGGTATCTATGGCGAAACAGGCAAAACCAATTTCCCACCCAATCCTTATAGATGTGACTCAGTGTTCAGCTGTCAAACTCCAAGAATTATCTTTACTTCATGTATAGACTGGTGTTAAGTATAAGCTGGAATCTCAAAGAAGTAGATTCTAATACAAGTGAAAGAATGCACATAGCAGTGAGATAGAGAACAAAGAGTCAAAGAGAGTAAGCTTCCTCCTATGCCAGCAGGTATGGCCCAGATCACTGTTGGATCTTCCCATCTCAAAAGATCTGGGCAAAAAGTGGGTCTTTCCACTTTAAATGATTTAATTATGAAAAAATCCTCATGGTGTTGTGAGGTGTTAGTTAATTCCACATGTAGTCAAGTTGGCAACCAAGAACAGTCATAACAACTTATATGCAGATTAGTAGGTAGAGTATACATATTAAGAGTAAGTCACATGACTAGCTTTAGGGCATGTATTGCACAGAATTTTATTGGTAGCACTATATGGCAAAAATAGACCCTCATTCTATTTCTTGGAGTACTTCCTTATGTAGGGAGATAGTTACTTTGCAAAGCCAGGACTCACTTATTTTACCTTGTATAGTGCTCTTCTGAATAATGAATAGAGAGTTATAAACACATTCTTGCTGTTGCCTGCCTTGAACTAGGAACATTAGATAAGAATGTCATTTTCTCTTTGTGCAAGGAAATTTATTATTTCATCCCAGAATAACAAGATTGAATCTAGTGAAATCAGTTCTGGGAACTTAAGCTTTAACTTGTGTAATCAAGGCTTCCTCCTTTTTTCTTCTGAAATGAAAACTATAGTAAATTATTCCTAGCAAATTTATTATTCTTGGCTAATTTTAAAGAAAACACTGTAGACTTTCTGTTACTTTATTAAAAAAACATTTTGAAAGTTTTCCTTGACCTTCAGTCATAGACTCATGGTGTTCATCTTCATGCATTCATTTAATAGACATGAATGATCAGGCATTGAGCTGTCCTGCCTTTCCAGATGCTTACCTTGGAGAAAAGAACATATAGAATACAATCAGTCACTGGAGTGCTGTGTGTTTAAATTAAAACAGGGGCTCTCTTGGTTCACTTTAAGGAGTCTGTTTTTGTTTACAAGGAAAAGTAAGCATTATGTGAGATGGTGTTGAAGGAGAGTATGAGTCACCAGAAAAATAAATATTAAAAGTCAAAGATGACTAAACCAAAAATACATACTGAGTGGTTGATCCACAAAGCTAAAGACTTTGAGGTATGTGGTATTTTAGAACACTAAATAATTAAGATATAGTAATTAATGCAAAGAAAGAAATGTCCATGTGTATCTGTCTGTCCATTTGTAAGAACATACAGTGGGTAAGGTACGTATGCATAGTACAAGTCATCTGGCTGACTTTAGGACATATATTACTCAGTCACCTGTGATTTTCAGTGTCTTTTTGGTAACAGAATCTACTAATTAGGCACATACAGGTCTCTACACTATTTGTTTAATTTGTTAGTTACCTAGTTAGCTAATTTCCAAAGCTAGAGCTCTGTCATATGAACTTTTATTTTGTTCTCCTGATACTGCCCCAAATGATATTTGTATCTTTTCTACTTTGACAAAACATATTTGCCGTCTATTTTCAAGTGATGACACAAATATGAGCTTACTATAAGAACTCTCAACAATATAGCCATAGCTCACATTCTCTTATTTCACACACACAACTTTTAATGAAAAAAGACCTTGTCTCATCAAATCATAGTAACTTTGTTTACAAATATTCTCAAAGGGAACTACATTTTGTTGTTAATTACAACCTTGGTGACTCTTTGTTTTTAGACATTCTAAGAAGTAATCTGTATGTCATTTACTTAGAAATATTGTAGCTTAAAAAGAATTTAATAATTTATTATTTAAAGTGCAATACTACAATCTTCTATCATTTTTAAAGTATCATTATTGTTCATGTCATGGGGAAAACGAGTCAAATGGAGAATTTACCAATGTACTCTTTAGAAAAGGGCAATTATATCCCTGCCTCAGTGTTTATGCCAAAGCCTACAGTCAAATTAGCTGTATCAATTTATTGCCTTCTATTCATGTTGCTATGTTATAAAGGCTATAAAAAAGGCATAGAATTGTGGACACACTCTGTAATACTTTCTACAAATAGGTGCTTTTTTTCATGGCCTTTCACTTCTATAGCATGGATGCTATTTGGATTCTACCATGATAATGATTAGTCAGAGTTAATTTACAGTAGGACCTAGTACTAGCATTTGTAGCATGAGGTATTATTCCTTCTAGACTTGGATCAGTCTCTTTCTGCACAATAACACTGAACTCAATAAAACATTATGAAGAAAATATTCACCTAATATCCAAGAATGTAAATTTCTCATGCATTTAGATTTATAATTCAAGGTTCTCAACTATATGACTAAGTTATTTTGAAGCTAAGGATTGCAGTCATACTCGTAAACCCATCTTATTTCTCTAGGAATTTGGCAGACATTCAGTTATACATAAACAAAAGTCATTCCACTTACCTAGGATCTACTGGCAGTTAATAGCTACTGGATGGGGGTCAATCATTCTTCTTTGAGCATGTGACCGTTGGCAGGTTTTTCATGCTCCAAGAGGTAACCAAACTCCCATGTATATATGAGCATCACAAACTAGACTTAGTGAGTTGTAAAAAAAAAAAAAAAAGAAAGAAAGCACATGAAGTCATGAAGTTCAGAGGCTGATGTGTTGTAAGAGATTTGAGGAGAGCAAAAGTAGAAACACTGAAGATGGATTTGCTCATATTTTCTTTATACATATATGAAATTCTCAAAAACTACAAAAGTACTTCAGAAGACAATGAAATATTTTGTATGAAAATTTTATTACACGTTTATTCTGAAACTAAAGTACTTTAAACCATCATGTTATTAAATTTAATTTTATTAGATTATGAATTTTTTGCTCAAATACTGTTAAGAAATATTATCTCATTCAAGCATATATGAGAACCGCTTCTTTCACAGCTGCTTTTCAGTTTCAGTATTTACAAAACCAAGTGCATACTGGACTTGAGGCTGCATTATTTACTTTAACCTCATTTATTCATTGGTATTCTTTTGCTACAGTTTTACTTACAAAGATGCTGAGTAAAATTGAAGAAAATGTGACTGGAGAACTCAATAGTTCAAATTAATCTTAAGACTGAATCACTTCAGTGTGAGAGCTCTCTTACCAATCTCATATACCTTGAAAGTACATTTAGCAAAATTGCACTTCTTTTAATTTATTTTCTTGCCCCAAATTAACTGATATTTGAGTACAAATTATATTATGTTTAAAATAGTTCAATATGATCACTAAACTTCTGTTCCCAGAAAAACACAGAAACCAATGATCAGGGGAGAAGTCGAACAAAAGTCTATAGCCCCCACCACAATTCTAAACCAAGATATGTTACAATAACTGCACTGACAAATATTTTGTTCTACAGCTCCAATGTGTTCAATATCAATGGATTTTAGTCTTTGTTTTAGAATTTTGATATTATTATTCATGCTATTAAGTACCTTTCCTGGAACTGCTGGAAGCCATATATTGTGTCTTAAAAAATAAACCAAACTACCTGAAAAGTAAAATGAAACAAAGTTAGCAAATAGAAATGATAAAGTTCGTAAGAACCTTGACATAATACTGGTCCCTTTCCCTGTCTTTCAATTGCATGATGCTTCTGGTATTTTGAATTAGTATTCATTATGTATAACACAAAATTTTATTCATTTTAAGATCTTTAATTCCCCTTTAAAGATTGATGTCTAAGAGCCCATTTTCCTGCTCAAACAATAATAGTTCCTTAAAGCTTATGATGCATATTGCTAAACTATAGTATAGAAAGGATGATATGGATTTACAGTTCTTTACTAATGAGTGACCCGATATAATGTTTCTAAAAGAGCTCTTATGATGTTGCATCTCTAGATTTCAGACTGTTTGTGTTTCCAAATTAATATTTTATTTCTCCAACTTTTTATATAGGTTACTTTTTTGCAAGAACTGTCTCTTATCTTGAGTACAAAGATGTAGAAACTACTGGGCCTGTTATAAAAGAGATAAAACACATTGGGAAAGCATAATATTCTCATCTGAATATATCAGGATATGTTCAATGATGTGTTATTATGATAAAGGATCATAACAATGCAGGTATTTGCAATACACACACATACAGAGTTAATCCAAATCAGACATTTTTAAACATTGTTTATGATAACATTTTTCTGTCCTATGAAATCTTACATTTATTTGCCTTGAATTTAAAACAGTTTTTGTGGTCAGTGTTGAATGTTAATACTCTTGAGCCTTTATATTAGCACATATTTATTTTAGTTATCCTTTTTCAAACATTGTAATTTCATTTGGAAATCACCAATTGTGAAGAAAGTTCTAACATACACTATTCAACAACTTGTGTTCTAGAATAGAATTCTGAGTGTTTGAAGTAGTGTGAACATTGACATAGTAATATCAATTTGAGAAATGGCAACAAAACCAAGTAGAGAAAAAGAACTTGACTTTTACTGATTCTTTCATTTTTATATGACCAAACTGGGCTTGAAATCTAAGGTACTGAAAAGAGATGTGAAATATAAGTACAAATTTTGCTTCAAACATGACCTATTTTATGAAGATAAATATTTGCAATTTAAATTTATTCCTTTCAAGTTTTTGTTTTACAATTAAATGATACATCAAGATGATCAGTTGCCTAGTCTAAAAGTTCTCATGTATTCCAATTTATTTAAAACATGCATTTAATTTCATACTATTAAAAATTTCAACAAAACATTCACTAAGTTTTAATAAAATATTTTCTGTTATACTTTCTACTTTGGAGTATATTACAAATATATTAAAAATGACCATATATAATTTGACAGCAGTGTCTCATTCATATCATGACTGTATTATTTCTTCTTTTCTTCATGGACTTGATACATGTATTTTCAGATAGGCTTACACAAGCCCATTTCTATCATTTTGTGTCAAATGGCAACACACATAATTCATATTTTCTCAAACATAGAGAATTTATTGCTCAGTTTTTCTTACATTAGTTTTTGATCCAGTATAGTTTCAGTAGTAAAATAATGTCTCAGTTAGATTATCTGATCTGATACTATTTGATACTATTTTATAGTAAAATATAAAAGAAAGCCACTTTTTTCAACTTTACTATAAAAATTTGCAAAAAAATAATTATACATGAAAATTAAGAAATTCAAAGTCTATACATCTCAATCAGCTTCAAAACAATTAGAATAGTCATTTGAAATGGAATCTGTGAAACTTTATATTGGATTTTATTATTCAGATGCCATGGCATCATATAGATTATAGGTAATACCCAAGTATTTCAGTGACACACTTGAGAGGGTAGGGACACTACTTGAAAGAGAATAATTGCTGATAAACATGAAGAGGTCTTGAATCTAGGTGAAAGGGATTCTGCAAAAGAAGCTGTATCCTATACTGAGGGGTATGATTAATTTCAGTCTATGACACTTTGTTGATGCCAAGATGCAAGGAAACAACCTCAAACACAAAACTGTGTACATTCCTCATTTTAAATGCCAACACAGAGCCAGTTATAAGAAAATGGCTAAAATAATTGTTTTCTTGCTCCCCAACACCAATAGTGGCATCTAGGTAGTAGAGTTAATAGTAACTGTGTACCACTCAGTATTCTTCAGATAACATGCTTACACAATACATATTTTTATTGAAAGACATATGATGGATGACAAATTCAAACTCACTGTGGATAGTTATACTTCTAACAGCTGGAAGACATGTAAGATCAGAAAGCATCAATAGTCTTTTTGATTCCTAATGCCAATAGAACACTAGAGAATCCAAAGGGCAAATGTGTTTCCAAGGGCAGTAGGCAAGAGAATTTTCCTTTACTCAGAGGACAGGCATCAGTCTTTTCAAATCTTCAGTTGGTTAACACATCTCTAAATGTAGAATATTCTGTGTTTTGCCTTCTCCTAATTCAAATATTAATACCAAACAGAAATCACTGGCACAAAAGTAGTAGAGCAATATTTGATCAAATATTTAAGTACTTTATAACCAAGTCACTTCATTTTAAAGTTGAACTATAAGGTAATCTTATATTAGCCTGATTTACCACACAATTAAACATAACATAACATGCAAACTGATCATAGCTTATACAGAAACTATAATTTGATCCTAATAATAATGGCATTACAATTATTGCATCAGAAACATCTATAGGCAAATACTAAGAATTCTATAATAAAGAACAAATTGTTTTGAGAAAAGTAAAAATGTCATGTTGACAGAGGTTTCTGTCCCACCTGGTCCCATGGCCATTCAGTCCCAAAGAAACACACAGAGGCCTATATTAATTATAGACTCTTTGCCCTATTAGCTCAGACTTTCTAATTAACTTCTTCATTAACCCATATTTCTTGTCTGTGTTAGTCACATGGCTGGATACATTTATCAGTGAGGCATTCTCATCTTGCTTCCTCTGTGTTTGCCTGACAACTACAGACTGATCCTTTCCTCTTCCCAGAATTCACCTGTTCTGGTTACTCTTCCTATACTTCCTGCCTGGCTACTGACCAATCAGCATTTTTTAAAACAATATAAGTGACAAATCTTTACACAGTACAAGACCATTGTCCTACAACACTTTCTTTTTTATCTTTTAAAAGCAAAAATCTGAATCTAATCCCCTTTGTTTAGCTTTCTTCCTGACCATTATCCATAACAAATTATAACCAACACTCTAAACAAAGACAAATATCCATAATCCATTTTTGGGGGGAATGTGGGCATAGTTTTCCAGGATACTTCCAGCAGATTGGAGGTGTTGATAATTTTACGGTGACCTAAAGAAAATTTAGGGTTATGGTCAAGTCCGGACAGAAATATTCTTTGAGGCTTGATCATCTCAGCCAGCAGTCTTGAGGCTGCTCTGGCTGTAGAACTCGGAGGAAACTCCAACAGAGGTACTCTGCTCCTAGTAGAGATTTTTCAGGGGCTTTTCCTTGATTGAACCTAATTTTTCCTAAACCAGAATGAATCCACATCCTCTCATTTCCTGTAGAAACAATAGCAAAACCTTGTCTCCAAATTAACTTATATTTTGACTTAAATTTTGTAGTCAAGTCATTTTCAAAATATATAGGTTGGATTAATTCAGCAGCATTTATAATCAAATGTATTTTAGCAGCTGTTGATCCTTCCTCAGCCATTAAACAATTCAAAAACAACACAATAGCACACAGTATCCAGATTCTCTGTGTAGTTTCCATCTTTATGTGACTGTATTTTAAACTCTTTTATTTTTATTTTTATTTTTTTGGTTTTTTTTGAGACAGGATTTTTCTGTATATCTTTGACTCTCCTGGATATCACTCTGTAGGCCAGGCTACCATTGAACTCACAGAGATACACCTGCCTCTGCCTCCCAAGTGCTGGGATTAAAGGTGTGTGCCACCACACCCAACAACTTTTTGTTTCTTTAAGGACTTTATCCTCTCTTTTTTTCTCCCAAACCTACACATATTTTTAAACACACTGTAAACCATTTAGAGTTTTCTTGTCTGAATATGACCTTACTGTGTTTCCCTATCAAAAGGCCAAGGCAGTTTCTTTATTCAACCAATGAAAGCAACACATAGACAGAAGAACCTCCTACAACACAATTCAGTATTGTCAAAAAAAAATCAGTCAAATTAAATGTTAAATACTTGAATAAATGCTTCTAAAGGAGGATATTCCAATGCCCAGGAAAGCAAGTAAACATGTTCAAAGATATTTATCATTACAAAATGCAAATCAAAATCCCAGTAAGCTATTATTTTACCATCAAATAGATGGCTGTGATTTTTAAGTGGCATGCATAAATCAAAATCAGAACTTTCCTAAAAGTGTATAGTAGGGACTGGAGAGATGACGCAGCAGTTAAGAGTGTTTGCTCCTCTTCCAGATGACTGAAAATTGATTCCTAGAACTTTATTGGCCTACAACTCCAACCCCAAAGGATCCAGCTTACTCTTCTGGGCTCATTGTGTATACTCTGACATGCATGCATAAAGATGTATTTGAATATAAATTTTAAAAAAGATAAATAAATATTTAAAATAGAAACAATGTGAAATAAAATCTTCAATTGAAATTCTTAAAATTTTTATTTATTATTTTTATGTATATTGTTGTTTTTAACATGTGTATGTCTGTGAACCAAATATGTGTCTGGTGTACACAGAGGCTACATATGGGAGATGGATGCCCTGACACTGCATATATAGATGGTTGTGCACTACTATGTGGTTCTTAGGAACTAAACCTGAGTCTTTTAGAAGAGCATCCATTGCTTCTAACTGATGATCTATCTTTCCATCCCAAATGGAATAATTCTTATAGAAAACAATAGTTAGAGAAAAATTTGAGTATAGAATTTGACTCAGCAATTTTGCCTCTGGTTAAATATTTAAAAGTTGAAAACAGGGACCTACAGAGCTGTTCACAGTTATTCATAGAAGCATTATTCACAATATCCAAAGGACTTAAAACCCCAAATGTCCATGTACAGATTTATAGCTAAAAATGCACATCTACTTGAATAATGTGAACTAGGCACACCAAGGCTCCATCCACAAAGACAAAATTTCCTGCATAAATTCTGATATCATGAAAAGTTAACTAATTTTTTTATTGAGAGAGATCTTGGTAATAGCATAATTCATCAAGTGATACAAGTTTTGTATATTTTATTGAAAATATCTAGTGAGAATATAGAATATTTTGAGATATGATTTTTTTCTTTAATACACAGGTTACTGGAAGGATAAATTATGCACAGAGGAGACTAGCCTATCATGTGCTTTTAAGTAAATATTTGAGATGTTTGGACTTACTGCCATAGCAATAGGAAGTGCTATGAAATTTTTAATGTATGATAAGTACTACAACTGATTTTATATAGTTAAGTTTTAGTACATTCTCAGGCATGTCTCTCTTGATGGCCAATGGTAACATATAAATTATTTTAGTGCTTGCATGGATAAATTTTAAATTATAAATGTTTTTACACCCCCAAATCCACCCAAAAGAAAATGAGAAATTTAACTAAGGTCACATAGCAGTAATTACAGAGCACTAGTTTGTTACACTGCTGCGTCAGGAAATAGTACCTTAAACAGTGGTGTAGCTTGATGGTGATGCAATGACTAACATCTTGGGGGCCTGAATTCAATCCCTTAAAGTAAAACAATGTCTTCATAACTGGGTCTTAATCATATCACCAGGTAATTTGTATTTATGAGTATAATAAATCAGTTGCCCATCAGGCTGAAGTGTTTGATTATACTTGAAGTTAGTAGACTCAAGAGATTTGGAAAATTCATCTGTTCATGGCAAGTTCTTGACTAGCGACTAACTTCTATGGTTTTACCTTTGAATTATGGCACAATCCTTTTTCTTGTTTACATTCATGAGAAAATATAGTTTACAAACAAAGAATATTGTTACCTGCCTATTAATTGCTGTCTTTTTTTTTTTGTTTTTTAGAAGAGGTCTTTCTATGTAGCTCTAGCCTAACCTCTTATTCAATATTCAGTCTAAGCCCACAGAGGCTGCAGGAAGATGGCAGATCCCCTGGAACTAGGGTTTTAGACAATTTTGATCTACTCTGTTGTTGCTGGGAACTGAACCTGGGTCTTCTTAAAGAGCACCAATTGTTCTTATCCTCTGAGCTATATCTGCAGATCATTAAATCTTTTATACTGTTTTTATTTTTCTGTTTTTTTTTTTTTAAACTGGGTCTCAGTATGCAATCCTGGCTTTCCTGGATCTCAATACATACACTAGACTGGCCACAAACTTACAGAGATCCACCTGCCTCTGCCGCTACCTCTGGCCTCTTACCTCTGTGTCTCTGCCAGGAATAAAAGCATGGCCATCATGTCCATAATCTCAAATATTAAGATTAGGCATCTAGGAAAAGTTGAGGTCAACCAAGGTTGGTATCTGGCTCTGGGAACATGAAATCTATTTGGAAAAATGAGTATATAAGTCAAGGTTTCAAGAGTAGGTACTTTGTTAGGTCACAATTCTCTATCATCCCACATCTTCCAGGAGACTGTGCGATTTCCCTGGAAGAGTTCTGAATTAACCCCCACAGCCTCTGATTTGGTGGATAAGGCATGCCCATTCAGTTAGCAGTGTCCCTAAGCCTCAGGGAGATGTTCCTTCATGTGAATTTCTGTGTAGCAGTTAGGGCATAGGATCTCAGGTATGGGTTATCCTGAGTTGTGCATACTAGCTGGAACAGAGGATCTTGGGTGTGGGTTCCCCTGCTTTGTGTGCAGTAGTTGCACAAGAGCTCAGCTGTGGGTTGTGGTCTTACTTTGGTCATTTCTAGTCAGAGGGCTGATTAAATTTAGTTATTACACCTTTCACTTTCACTGCTTATTGCCTCTAAACAAGATTTGGATTGACAGGACTCCCTCTGTGTGTAGGTTTTTGGAAGTGGCAGGAGGCATATATACCATTATATCTCTTGTTCAAAAATTCCACATCTGACATTTCTTATTATTATTCATAGTAAAAAAAATGAGTCAGTGTACCTTTCATCAGACCTTGTCTGATATATAAAGCTATTAACATGTTGAGCAAATTATTTTCTAATATTCTTGTTTTCCTCAGGTGTGTAATGAGAAAAATATGCATAGATATAGTGGTTCATGCCTTTATTCCCAGCACTTGGGAAACAGAATTATCATGAGTATCCAGAAAACTTGGGCTACATTGTGATACTTCTTTTCAAAAAGGAATAAGCAAGCAAACATTATGGTTAACTTGCAGTGAATAAAAAAGTAACATTTTAGGGCTGTTGAGATGGTTGTTTGGGTAAAGGCATTTTCCACAAAGACTCATCACTGGTACCTACATAATATCCTCAGACCTCCACACACAGATCATTGCATTCATGCCTCCTCCCACAAGACACAAATAAAATCTAAAGAAAAATGTTTAAGTAACTGTGTAAAGCTCTCTCATAGTTCCAAATAGCCACTCAGG
This sequence comes from Ondatra zibethicus, assembly GCA_004026605.1. Taxonomy (NCBI): domain Eukaryota; kingdom Metazoa; phylum Chordata; class Mammalia; order Rodentia; family Cricetidae; genus Ondatra; species Ondatra zibethicus. The sequence goes on along the minus strand of PVIU01020860.1, from coordinate 20,882 downwards.
CCAGTCCTCCTTTGAACCATTATATATCACAAATATCAAAGATTTATATTAAATGAACTGTTTTATTAAGTTACATGGAACTGTCTAGGCATTTAATTTATACTGTCAATTTTGGGCTTTTGCATAGAACTTTTACATGACAGCTTACAACAACTATCTGTAACTCCAGTTTCCGGGGATGCAATGCCCTCTTCAGGTCTCTGATGTCATTGCACACACAAGATACACAGTCATACATGCAAGCAAAACATTCACATAAAATAAATACTCTTTTTATTGGAAAACAAAACAAATAAATAAAAGCCCCAAACTAAAAACTGGTGTCATCTTGGTTCTGTGATGATACTTAGGTTGGAAAGTCACACCTTTGGAACATTGGACTATTTTTCTTTCTCCAGATGGTACATCACTTATAGTTGTGAACTCATTTGAAAGAACAGGGAGTCTCTAATGAAAATCTGGCATGAAATAAGGACTAATGTTTCCAAGAAAGGAGGTGACTCTAAATGAAACAAAATTGGCCAATATAATATGTCTTTCCCTTGCTGCATGAAAGACTCAGCATCCAGCCACCCTAGTGTTTTATTTTGTTTTTTTTTCATTTATTTTCCATATCAAGCAATTTCCTCTCGCTCATTTCCTTCCATTCCCTCATCTCAGTTCTCTTCTATGCCCCCATTTGTAGTAGGAGGCTGCTTGTTCATTCCCAGCTGCCCTAAATCTAAATAACCACACAGAAACTGTATTAATTAAATCACTGCTTGGCCTATTAGCTCTATCTTCTTATTGGCTAGCTCTTGCATCTTAATTTAACCCATTTTTATTAATCTGTCTATTGCCACATGGCTGTGGATTACCATGTAAAGTTTGATCTGGCATCTGTCTCTGGCAGGGCTACATGGCTTCTCCCTGACTTTGACTTCTTTCTTCCATAATTGAGTTTAGATTTCCCTTCCTAGATTTATTCTGCTCTGTGCAAGAACAAGGCAGTCCTTTATTAACTAATGGTATTCACAGTATACAGAGGGGAATCCCACATCACCTTACCTTTCATGTTTAAATTAAAAGGAAGATTTTAACTTTAACACAGAAAATTATATATAACAAAATAGGCAGAAAGAAAGAATTACAGTTACATTAATTATATCTACTTTATCTTTTGTCATAACTAAGGAAAATTAATTATAACTATCTGTTCTTGAACTCCATCAAAGACTCCAGGATATAATATTACCTAAGTAAGCAGGAATTACATTGTAAGCAACTTCCAAAATTCTAGAACTGACAGAGACATCTTGCTACTTTGGCAGTCATCCAAAGTTTTTCTGTACTGTTGGGGCATCCATCTTCAACCTACAGGCTCATAGTATCCAGCAAATGTTTCTATGAAGCAGGAAATTTCAAAAACAGTTCCACATATAATGACAGTTTGTCACTTTCTTCTGTGTCCTACACGATGTCTAGCAGATTCTTTCATGAAACAGGAACCCCAAAGGACTGTCTCATCTTCTTTAGGCAGCTTTAGCAGTCATCTCTCCATGAGTCTCTCTTGTCCAGCTCAACATAACATCAAGCAGTCCAGGCAAGAGCAGTCTCTTGCCCAAATGGCTAGTAAACTCTGTGAGAGGCTTCTTTTATGTCCATCATTCTCTTGAAGTAGATTGGTGATGCCAGGAGCAGATGTGTCTCATGTCATGAAAATTCCTAAGTTCTTAAACATTTTAAATGTTATATTCTGAAGATCTCTGAAAGATTTGAAGAATACCTATTTAACTGAAATATATCTCTATATATCAGAAAATCTAACTAATGTGACTACAACTTGACTATTATAGATGGCTCTGGATTAACCCATTTTTCTTAATTATACATTACATTTTAAAATGAGATGCACAAACACTGAAAGAATTAAAAAATAAAAGAAATAAAGTCAAAGTTAGGTGCCCTCTTAGTCAGTCAAGGACCAAAAGATAAAGGAGAGCAACAGATGGGCACCATGACCCATGACTCACCAGCTAGCCCACCCGGGGTAGCCAAAATAGGAGTGATAAAGAAGGGCAGTAAGACCCTGCCAAACACAGTGTCCTCGTCATGTCTGTTTTTGTGAAATCCAAAGTGAAACAAATCACTGTGCCCCAAAATAACCCTATGCTCTATATGAATTAACGAATGAAATACTTGTTGCTGGGTACCCTAAAGCTGCCTGCCCCAAAATCCTATATAAACTGCTTTGTTCTCTGAGCCCGGCATGCTCAGCAACCTGATTGCTGCAGCATCCACAGGCCTGTGTAACCAACTAATAAACGCCTCTTGCTTGTGCAGCTGAAGTCGACTGGAGTCTTCTCTTGGTGGGGAGCGTCTGCTGGAGGGTCTCCCCTTACCATGGGTCTCTTCATCTTGGAGGTTCCACCGAGATTTGCCCACCCGAGAGGACCCCAACCCCGACTTTCGGGAGGCTGATTCGGGATCCAATAATTAGGTACCTACTGTTGTCTTTATCTGTGTGTGTCTCTGTGTGTGTCTGTCATTTGTCTTTTATGTTCTGTACCTATGCTGCATAGGCATCAGTAGGCGGCCCAAGAAGGAGCTGACGAGCTCGGACTTCTCCCCCGCCACCCTGGAAGACGTTCCAGGGATCTGGGGTTCCCGCTTAGTGGGAGCCCAATATGTATCTGCAGGATACGTGAATCTGTTGGAGGATTGGGGAGAATTTTTAACCCGATCTGCGTCTGAACTTTTGATTTCATTTTTGCTCCGAAAACGCGCTGCGCGTCTGTGTGCCAGCTTTGTCTCTGTTGTGTCTGTCTTTTTGTATTTTTGTTCTTGTGTATCAGTTTGTCTTTGATAAAAAGGGACAACAATTAACTACACCTTTGACCCTGACTTTAGATCATTGGAAGGAGGTTAAAGATCGAGCACGCAATCAATCTGTGGAAATCTGAAAGAAATGCTGGCAGATGTTCTGTTCCTCAGAATGGCCCACTTTTGAGATGGGCTGGCCACGGGACAGGACATTTAACTTGCATACTATCTTGCAGGTCAAGGAAAAAGTCTTCCAAACCAGCCCTCATGGGATCCCCCACCATGGGTCAAGCCATTTGTCCCACCTGTAGGGACTCAGAACCCGGTAACAGCTCCCCTGATTCCAAAAGCGGAGATGGCAGCAATGGCAGCTGCCCCTCCTCCGAGGCTTTTATCTTCTCTTTCCTGTACAGGAACGAAGCCCAGAATCCAGGCACCTCTGGTTCTACCCAGCCGAGCTCCTCCAGCATGGCAGACTTCTCCCTCCTCCCCGGGAGGTAGCACTTCCCACACCCGTTCCTGAGGAGCCCCACTGGTCTGTCCAGAGCCCCTAGCTCTGAAAACTTCAGCACTCACCCTCAGGCTCTGACTGGACTTGTAAAATCTGTTCTGACTACCCACCAGCCCACTTGGAATCTCAATACAGCAGCAGGTAGGGGGTGGCTGACAGTCAAATGCCGCTGGTCTCTCTCTCTGGGGGGTTTGGTTGGAGGCACTCCACTAATTTGGCCAAGGTAATAGAAATTCTTCAGGGGCCAGTTAAACCACCAGTTATGTTTCTTAAGTTTTACAGGCGTTTTACTCCCTTTGACCCAACCTCTGATAGTCAGCAGGCAGCGGTAGCTATGGCCTTCATAGAGCAGTCAGCATCAGAGATAAGGAGAAAGTTACAGTGGTTAGATTTAAATGAAGGGACTGAGTAAGTGTTTCAGAAGCAGGAGGCAGAGAAAGTGAAAAGAAAGTGAGGGAGGCGGGAAGCAAAAGAAAGAGGACCAGAGGGATCATAAGCAAGAAAGAAATTTGTAAAGAATTTTGGCTACAATGGTAAAAGAAAGGAACAGACAGAATCAGACAGATAGGGAGGCAACAGAAGACAGCAGCTGCAGAGACTGTGTGACTCAGACAGAGCAGCCCTGGACCTGGCCGAATGAGGACTGGCACTGAGCAGAAGTAGGGTGGAGAACAGCACCGAGCACAAGGGGCTACTGAAGCAGCGCTCTGCCCACCTGAGAGGCCTATGCAATGGGCAGCGGCCATGGTGACCATGCTGGAACACAGCCTGACAAACCCCCTTGCTTACGCTGTGCACCCAGGCTGGGTGTACAGGAAAAAGGGGAGGGGTTCCCTCTTGTGTCTAAAACATTTGACTGTGGACACAAGGGCTGAGCATTCTATGTTAAAACAACCATTATCAGTGAACCACCTTAAGAACTGTAGGGCTGAGGAAAAGGACCAGGGACTCTTGAGTGTCCCATGCCTTCGTTAAAAATAAAGACTTTTTGTTTTCACTCCCTGCTGTTCCTGAGCATTGCAAGGAAAAGCAGCCTGCTTCCAGCCTCAGCCACACTCACCTCACTGAGAAAGTTGCCTTGGGCACAGCCCAAGCCCAGGAACTCTGCTTACAGTCGCCCACCCCAGCAGGCAGCAACTGACTGGAGCAAGGAGGGTCAGTCCGGGAGGTGCCAGAGCCCAATTCCAAACAGCCTTCCCGAGCTGCTTGCAAGTTTCACAAGAGAACAACTGCTCCCTGCAGCTGTGGGAAGCTTGGGGTAAAGCAAAGCCCAAGCAGAGCCAGTTCTGGTGGTGCTTGCCTTTAGGATTTGCTGGAGAAGGTGGAGCAGCAATGATGGCCCAGCTGAGCAGACTTCTTAAAGGGACATCGGCCCTTTTGATAAAAACTGTACAGATGACAGCAGTTTCCTCAAAAAAAAGGTGAGCGCAAAGTGGAGGCAGCGGTGGTAGATGGACAAGACATCATATGGGCAGCGGCACTGCTGCCAGGGACCTCATCCCAAATGCAAAATTAATAGCCTTGATCTAGGCACTAGAGCTATCAGAAAGACAAAAAGTAAACATCTACATGGATAGCCATTATGCGTTTGCAAAGCCCACATCCACGGGGAGATCTTTAAGAGGCGGGGATTGTTAACATCTGCCGGAAAGGAGATTAAAAACAAAACTAAAATCTTGGCGCAATCGAAGGCCCTCTTTCTGCCGAAAAAGGTGAGCATTATTCATTTCCCAGGATCTAGAGACTATCCAGAAACTTAATGCAGACTTTGATGAGCAACAAAAAGCTTGAAAATATCAGGACAAAATCGTGTTACCTAAGAAGGATTCCTCTGAGCTGGTCGCCCAAATGCTTCGATGTTCCAGGCCTTAACTCCCTCATACAGCAGGTGATGTTGACTTGTGTCCCCTGTGCCAAGGTAAAAATGCAGGGCATCAGAATGCCCCGGAGGGCATAAGAATAAGGGGAGACTGACCTGGTAAACATTGGAAAGTGGACTTCACTGAGGAAAATATGGTAATAAATATCTCCTAGTTTTTATAGACACCTTCTCCTGTTGGACAGAAGCTTTTCCCACCAAACGAGAAATGGCTCAATTGATGGTAAAGAAAATAAAGAAGGAATCTTCCTGAGGTTTGGCCTGCCCAAGGTAATCGGGATGGGAGTGATAAAACTGCCTTATTGCCTAGGAAAGTCAGGACATAGGTAAGATTGGAGAAATATTACATTAAAAATTACTGACCCCAGAGTTCAGGATAGGTTAAAAAAGAGAGAGAGAGAGAGAGAGAGAGAGAGAGAGAGAGAGAGAGAGAGAGACCAGCAGGGAATGACTGTGCAGCCCCCCTTCCTTTGTCCTGTTTTGGGTTTGAAACACCCCAGGGCGATTTAAACTCACTCCTTATAAAAACCTGTGTAAGGGCCGCCACCACTTACTAAGGCAGATGAGATATATAATCCTGATGCTGTTCTTTCCAGACTGTTATCTGCCCACCAGAAGGCCCTCCAGATCGTCCAGGCATAGACACCCACCCAGACACCTGCCCAGACACCTTGAGATCTCACATTCATTCCAGGCTGGTGATTCAGTGGCAGCCTGGGCCCCCTCCCAATGGAAACTTCAGCGCACCCAAAAATCCTCTAAAGATAAGCAATGGACTCTTGGGAGAATACTAAATGAACTCCCTAGGACTCTTATCCTGCATGTAGACATTCTGACTGGTATATTTGCTCAGCAGAGGGTGGGTAAGCGAACTCAATAATGGGGGGGCTGAAATATTTTATTATGTTGCCTGGGGATATAAAACCAGTACCAGTGCCTCCTGGAGGGGAACCAATAAAAGAGACTTAGGCTCCTTCACTCGTACCATACCAGGAGAGTCTAAAATCACAGTCACCTTATGGGTCTGGTAAAGCCTGCTGTTCTGATACTTCTGCCTCCAATGCTGTAAAGACCTGGGTAGGACTGTATATGGGCTGGTCTCTGTCATTTTTCTGTTTTGTCTGTACTTAAGTATAATTTATTTATCCTTCTAAGATCTCTGGTTGTATTAATGACTAGGCCAGCTATAATATCAGTTTACGAGCAAAAAGGATATTCAGATCCTTACACAAAGCTACAGCCAGCTTGTTAACTCATTATATATGAAAGTCTGAGAATATAAAAGTTCATAAACAGTAAAGGTCTAAACAGTAATTTAAGATAATTCTGATAAACAAAACAATGACTACATACTGTTTGGATTACAAGCCCAGGATTTTCTATGTTTTTGCTGGAACTCAAAGGTATGAGTCTATTTTTACTGTTTTATAGATATCTGCTATTTGCTATATAAATTTTAATATGGGCCTAAAAGTTTCAAATGTTTTAACTTCTGTTTCTAGTTTAAATTTGTCTCAATAGGTTTCCCCTTGGTTGGCAGACACAAACAAGCATCAATTGCTGACTACAACCTGCTCCAAATGATTGTGGACCCTGGACTTACTAAAAACTGATGTGGACCAGTCTAACTGATGTGAATGCTCCCTGGCTCTTCAACAAAGTCCACAAACCAAATGTTCCTAAAAGTTTCTCTTTTTGACTAGCATTTCACCTTTGTTAACCCTTGACAACGACGCCCCAAAGTCAGCTGGAAGCAGTTAAAAGAATACATCATCCAATAATCCCTGGTTAAAATGCTAAGTCAAAAGAAACATAAAAAGATTCTATAAGAGACAATTTGGCCAAAGTTAGCAAAGCCAGCTCATAATTGAGCTGACCCTTAGGACCAAGAGGAATGGGGAAATGTAGGACCCTCACCCCTTATTCTCAAAGGTACAAGAAGAAATTTCCTAACAAAACTTTTTCCCAGAAAGATAGTAGCCTTTCCCTCTCCCACCCGGGAGATTCAGAGCACAAGGTCACTTAGCCCAGCCAGCCACCTGGTGGTACAGGCTGATAAAAATGGCCTTACTCTAAGACTTAACAAGATGGGAGGGAGCAAAGTCCTTACACATGTGCCAAAAACAGCTTCAAAGAGTCTCTTTGTAGTTATGCCTTAAAAAATTAATGTTTGGGGACTCCAGCCCCTCAATATCAACACTAGTGTAACCTAACTCTCCCAGGTACCAGGACAACAGGAAACTGGTACCTGACACCCTTTATTGATCTATGATGGGCATGCAACCCTGGTTTAACCCCTTGTGTTTCTACTTCTGTCTTTGATGATACTGCTAAATTCTGTGTACTGATCCAATTAGTCCCCCGAATTTACTAAAATCTGTAAAACTTTAAGACAATTCTGGATCAGTCAATGACTCTATGGCTAGTTTGAGAGAAAGATTAGCGGAGAGAAAGAGAGAGCAGGAAGCCCAACTAGGCTGGTTTGAAAAATGGTTTAATAAGTCACCATGGATGGCCACACTGGTGTCTACTATTGCAGGCCCCATAGATATTTTGCTGTTGATTCTGACATTTGGTCCTTGCATATTCAATAGGCTTATTCAGTTTATGAAAGACTCAGTGTTATTCAGGCAATGGTATTAACCATCAAACAGACCTTCTTCCAGAAGCTAGAGTTTAAGATTAAACTCAAGGACCCATATTTCAAAGGGGGAATGAAAGAATTAAAAAATAAAAGAAATAAAGTCAAAGTTAGGTGCCCTCCTAGTCAGTCAAGGACCAAAAGATAAAGGGGAGCAACAGATGGGCACCTTGACCCATGACTCACCAGCTAGCCCACCTGGGGTAGCCAAAATAGGAGTGATAAAGAAAGGCAGTAAGACCCTGCCAAACAGTGTCCTCGTCATGTCTGTTTTTGTGAAATCCAAAGTGAAACAAATCACTGTGCCCCAAAATAACCCTATGCTCTATATGAATTAACGAATGAAATACTTGTTGCTGGGTACCCTAAAGCTGCCTGCCCCAAAATCCTATATAAACTGCTTTGTTCTCTGAGCCCGGCATGCTCAGCAACCTGATTGCTGCAGCATCCACAGGCCTGTGTAACCAACTAATAAACGCCTCTTGCTTGTGCAGCCAAAGTCGACTGGAGTCTTCTCTTGGTGGGGAGCGTCTGCTGGAGGGTCTCCCCTTACCGGGGGTCTCTTCAACACAATACCTTAATCAAGAGCAGAAATACACATATAAAAATTGACCTTAAATCTGTCTCAATAGAGGAAGATCCACACCGATGCCAAGTATTTATATTTACAGCATATCCCCTTTGAATGTAAACAATCATTTAGGGATATGGGTGTAGTTCTCCCCAAACTGCTTCCTGCTGTTTATTGGGCAAAGTAATTTTTGGCGTGATCAAGGAGACCTTTCAGGTGGTCTTGGTTCATCAAACTACATTAGTCTAGAAGGAATCCATAGGTTCTCATCTTCCATGGAAACAAAAGATAAACCTCTTTCCCAAAGCAACAAATCCTTAGACCCAAATTCTGAAGTCATGATATCTTTAGAGTATCTTTGCTAGTTACTTATCTCCTTCACAGTTGAAAAATTTAAAAAAAACACAATTATATACATAATCCAGATTTTCTATGTATTTTCCATCTTTTTGTGGCTTAATTTTCTTTACTCCTTTTAATCTATGACTGTCTGTACTCTGGCTCTTTAAAGACTTTGTTTTATTTTTTAAAAAAAAATTTTCTTCTTTTTATAATTGTCTATACTCTTTTTCTTCTCTCTCCTAAGCCTACATACATTTATCCAATACTGTGAACTATTTAGAGGTCTTTTTCATCTGCATTTGTCTGTATTGCATATTTATAATTATTTTCTGACCAGAAGCACTTCTTAAAATGCTATGCATCCTTACTAAGACTAAGGCTGCTTTTCCTTTTGGCTTAGCCCAGTCCATCATGGTGGGGTGGAGGTCTGTTTAGTGCAAGCTATGCTCACAGCTCCATTTTCAGGCACACAGCAGGTTTATGTTGCCATTAATCAAGTTGTAGCACTCTGCTCACAAACCCCATTTAAATGGTCCATAGCTGGACCTCCCAAAAGAGTCAGACTTCATACTGGCACCATGGCCCAGGGAGCCATGATTTCAAAATTGTGTGACTTTTTTCTGCTACTGCTGAATCAGGAAGACCTCACTTAAAGGAGCCATGATGTTAAGCCATGCTTAACTCTGTTCTTCTGTGTCTAGAATTCCTTTCCAAGCTTTCTCAGGTTTAATGTAGATACAGTCAACCACGTTGGTGTGCCAATTTGTAGTAGGAGGCCACTTGTTCATTCCTGGCTGCCCTAACTTGAAATAACCACATAGATACTGTATTAATTAAATCACTGTTTGGCTTATTAGCTCTAGCTTCTTATCTGCTAGCTCTTACACCTTCACCCATTTCTTTTAATCTGTGTATTGCCATGAGGCTGTGGCTTACTGGGTAAAGTTCTGTCCTGTGTCTGTCTCTAGCAAGGCTACATGGCTTCTCCCTGATTCTGCCTTCATTCTCCTAGAATTCATTTAGTTTTCCCTGCATACCTCTATTCTGCCCTCATCAGGCCCAAGACAGTCCTTTATTAACCTATGGTATTCACAGTATACAGAGGGGAATCCGATATCACCATTTGCCTCCTCTTTCATCTCAATTGAGAAAGGGACATACCTCCCATAGAAGTCAAAACAGCATGGCACATCAAGTTGAGGCATGACCAAGCTCCACTCTGTGCGTCAACATTAGGCAAGGCAACCCCACTTGGGTTTGGGTTTTCAAAAGCCAGCTCAATTACCAGGGAAGGTCCTGATCCCATTGCTAGGAGCTCCACAAATAGACAAAGCTACAGAATTGTCACACACAAGCATAGTGCCTAGTGAGGTCCCATGCAGTTTCCATAGCTGTTGGTTCAGAGTTGGTGAGCTTCCATGGGATCAGGTCAGCTGTCTCTGTAGGTTTGCCTATCATGACCTTGACCCTCTGCCTGGTACAATCCTTCATCTTTCTCTTTACCAGGGTTCCCAGAGCTCAGCCCATGCTTTGTTGTGGATCACTGCATCTGCTTCTAACAGTTATTGGATGAATGATCTCTGATCACAATTAGGATGGCCACCAAACTAATTACAGAAGACCAGTTCAGGCACCCCCTGCACTATTGCTAGGAGTCTTGACAGGGGTCATCCTTGTGCATTCCTGAAAGTTTCCTTGTCACCAGATTTCTCCCTATCTCCCAAATGTCCTCCCCATCAAGATATCTATTTCATTATTTTATCCACATGCCCCATCCTCAACCCAACCAAACTGATCCCTTATGTTTCCATATCTGCATATCCCCAACCCCTTACTGCACCAGCCCCAGGTACCCAGGAGATCTCTTCTATTTCCCCTTCCCAGAGACATACATGTGTCACTCTTTGGGACCTCCTTCTTGCATAGATTTCTGGGACTGTGGAATGTAGCCTTGTTATCCTTTACTGTTAACTAATATCCACTTATGAATGAGTACATACCATGTATGTCTTTCTGGATCTGGATTACCTCACTCAGGATGACTTTTTCTAGTGCTGTCCTTTTGCTTAAAAGTTTCAAGATGTCATTGTTTTTTGTTTTTTGTTTTTTTTTACTGCTGAGAAATACTTCATTGTGTAAATGTACCACATTTTCTTTATCCATTCTTCAGTTGAGGGGCATCTAGGTGGTTTCCAGGTACTGGCTATCACAGGTAATACTGGTACGAACATAATTGAACAATGACCTTGTGGTATAATTCAGCATCCTTTGGGTATATGTCTAACATTGGTATAAGTGGGTCTTTAGGCAGATTAATTCCCAATATTCTAAGAAACCACCATAATAATTTCTAAAAAGTTTTCCTTCCCTCAATCAGTGGAGAAGTGTTCCCCTTACTCTACATCCTCACCAACATAGGCTGTCATCAGTGTTTTTAATCTTAGACATTCTGACATGTATAAGATGGAAGCTCATAGTCATTTTGATTTGCATTTTAATGAAGGCTAAGGAATGTTGAACAATTATTTAAGTGTATCTGGGCCATTTGAGATTCTTCTGTTGAGAATTCTCAGTTTAAACCTGTATCCCATTTTAAATTAGATTATTTGGGTTTTTTTTTTTGATGTCTTCTTTCTTGAGTTCATTATATATTTTGGAGATCAGCCCTCTGTCAGATGTGAGGTTGGTGAAGAACCTTTTCCATTTTGTAGTCTGATGTTTTGCCTTATTGACAATATCCTTTGCATTACAGAAGCTTTTCAGTTTCATGAGGTCCCATCCATCAATTGTTGATTTTACTGTGTGCTGCTGATGTTATATTCAGGAAGACATCTTCCATACCAATGTGTTCAAGGCTACTTCCTACTTTCTCTTCTACCAACTTCTGTGTAATTGGATTTGTCTTAAGGAAGTATATCCACTTGTACTTGAGTTTTGAACACCATGATAGATTTGGACCTGTTTTCATTCTTCTACATGCTGACATCCAGTTATGCCAGCACCATTTGTTGAAGATGTTCTAGTTTTTCCATTGTATAATCTTGCCTATTTTGTCAAAAATCATAGCTGTATGGATTTATATCAGGGTCTTCCATTTAATTCCATTGGTACAACTATTTTAATGCCAATGTCTGCTGTTTTTATTACTATAGCTCTAAAATAGAGCTTGAAGTAAGAGATGGTGATACATCCAGAAGTTCCTTTATAATACAGGATAGTTTTAGCTATCCTGGGTCTTTTGTTTTTCCATAAATAGTTGAGTATTATTCTTTCAAGATCTGTAAGGAATTGTGTTGGATTTTGATGGGGATTGTATTGAATGTGTAGATTGCTTTTGGTAAAGTTACCATTTTTACTACGTTGAACCCATGAAACCATGAGCATGGGAGATATTTCCATTTTCTGATATCTTCTCTAATTTTCTTCTTCAATAACTTAAAAGTTCTTGTTTTACCAGTTGTTCACTATTCTGGTTAGAGTTACCCCAAGATAGTTTGTATTATTTATGGCTATTGTAAAGGGTGTTGTTTGCATGATTTCTTTCTCAGTCAGTTTATCATTTGCATATAGGAGAGGTTCCAGATTTTTTTTTTAGTTAATCTTGTATCCAGACACACTCCTGAAGGTGTTTATCAGCTTTGGAGTTCCCTGGTATAATTTTTGGGTCACTTATTTATACCATCAATTCAACTGCAAATAGCAAATGTTTGAATTGTTCCTTTCCAATTTGTGTCCCCTTGATCTCATTATTTTATTGCTATAGCAAGAAATTTGAGTACTATATTAAGGATATTTGGAGAAAATGGGCAGCCTTGTCTTGTTCCTGGTCTATTGAATTTGCTTTGAGATTCTTTCTATTTAAGTTGACATTGGCTGTCAGCTTACTGTATGTTGCTTTTATTATGTTCTGGTATATTTCCACTATTCCTCACCTCTCTAAGACCTTCATCATGAAGAGCAATTGGATTTTATCAATTATTTTCAGTATCTAATGACATGATTATGTTTTTTTTAACTTTCAGTTTGTTTATATGGTAGATTACATTGACAGATTTTCATATATTTAACATCCTTGAATCTCTGAGATGAAGCCTACTTGATTATGGTAGATGATTTTTTTAAGTGTTCTTGGATTTGGTTTGCCAGTATTTATATGAACCTATGGGGGAATTTTGCATTCAACCAATAACATTCCACTATTTTCTTTCAGAGACCCATGGCCATTTCATAAAATATGCATTCTCTATAACTTCAAATTCCCAATAGTCTTATACTTTAAAGCCTATTTAAAATTCTACCTGAATATCTCTTTTGAGAATTAATGCAATTTTGTAACTGAATACCTAAAAGAAAATAAGAAAAATAAATTACAAATATCTTATACAAAATGTCACATGATAAGCATTCTCATTCCAAGACTGAAGTCTTAAATAAAACAGACCAGAACTGTGAGAACCTAGTTACACATTAAAGAAAGTTCAAACCAATGCAAGATATAAGCTCAACAAGTAAAACGCCAAAACCTTTCTATGTTCTATGTTCTCAATCAAAGGTACACAGTGATATAATCTGCATTTCAAAAGGCTTATACATGCACCCTTTCAGTTTTTTTACTGTCACAATACAGGGACTCTCTTTTGAGCTTGTCTTACTTTTTGTCCACAACTTTTTGGTGGGGGAGGGGACCGCTTGTTGCTTCCTGGCCACCGGACTAGCTTAGGCCTGAAATAATCACAGAGAAACCACATTATTTAAATCACTGCTTAGCCCATTAGCTCTAGCTTCTTATTGGCTAACTCTTACATATTAATTTAACCCATTTCTATTAATCTGTATATTGTTAAGTGGCTGTAGCTTACCAGGTAAAATTCCTAGCATCTGTCTCCAGTGGCTCCATGGCTTCTCTATGATTCCACCCTCATCCTCCCATACTATAGGCCAAGCCAATTTTCTTTATTCATTGACCAATTAAATCAACACATAAACAGAAGGACCTCCCATACAATTTCCCCTTTTCTTTTTAAACAAAATGGAAGGCTTTAACTTTAACATAGTAAAATTACATATAACAAAACAGGTATCAAGCAATAATTACAGTTACAATGTTTATCTTTTATCATAACTAAGGAAAATTATAACTATAACTATAAATTCGTCAACTCCATCAAAGACTCCAGAAGGTTATAATGTTGCCTAAGAAAATAGGAAGCACATTGTAAGCAACTTCCAAAACTCTAGAATTGACAGAGACATTTCACTGCCTGGACAGTCACCCAAAGTTTTCCGTACCTTCAGGGCATCCATATTTAGCCTACTGATCCATAACATCTGGTAGACTTTTCAACCAAAATAATCACACAGAAACCATATTATTTAAATCACTGCTTGGCCCATTAGCTCTAGCTTCTTATTAGGTAACTCTTACATATTAGTTTAACCCATTTCTATCAATCTGTATATTACCAAGTGGCTGTGGCTTACCAGGTAAAATTCCCAGTGTCTGTCTCTAGTGGCTCAATGGCTTCTGTCTGACTCTGTCCTCTTCTTACCATGCCACAGGCCAAGCCAGTTTTCATTATTAATTAACCAATAAAATCAATAGATAGACAGAAGAACCTCCAACACCAACTTTTCTAAAGAAAAACCTATATTTCTAATACCTGTAATACACTGCCAGTACCTCATTGCCTATCATGCTTCATCTTCACTCTTTCATATAGAAGCTACTTAGTATTATTTATGCAGTAAATCCAATACACATTTCCTGTACTCATTACCTATCTGAAACAGAAATTATATCAAATAACAAAAACTACACACAGCAAATCAAACAATAACCACACTTAAGAGATGATCTGAATGATAAGAAAATATTTCAGATAAGCACATATCAAGAAGGGATTAATATCTAGAATATATAAAATACTTCAAAAGTTAAGCACAAAAACAAGAAATATAAATGATCAACAGACATCTGGAAAAAAGTGTTCAACATCCTTAGTCATCTAGTTAATGCAAGTTAAACCTACTTTGAGATTCTATCTCTCCTTAGTCAGATTGGCTCTCATTAAAATAAACAACAACAAAAACAGAGTGAATGTCTGTAAGGAAGTTAGAAGAAGACATCAGTTATACACTGTTAGGGGTGATGTAAAATGATTAAGATACTATGGAAATCAATCCTGTAGTTTCTTAAAATCTAGAACTACCATGTGACCTAGCTATATCATTGCTGGGTACTTACCCAAAGGATGTTGATTCAACATATCAGAGATACTTAAACATCTATGTTTATCTATTAACTTTTTTTATATTCTTCCATTCAAAAATTGACCCTTCCTCCCCTTCTCCCATTCCCCTCCTGCTGCCCAATTAACCCTCCTCCATCCCCCCCCATCCTTAAGAGAAGGCAGGGTACCCTGCACTGTGAGAACTCCAAGGCCCTCCCCACTCCATCCCAGTCTAGGAAGGTGTGCATCCAAGTAAACTAGGGTCCCAAAAACACAATATATGCAGAAGAGACAGGTCCCAGTGCTCTTATCGATGGCTTCTCAGTCCATCACCATTGGCAGCCACATTTAGAATCTGGTTTGATCACATGCTCATTCAGTCCTGGTCCAGCTGGATTTGGTAAGCTCCCATTAGATCAGGCACACTGTCTCAGTGGGTAGACCAAACCCTCGCGGTCCTGATTTCCTTGCTCATCTTCTCCCTCCCTCTGCTCATCAACTGGACCTTGGGAGCTCAGTCTATTGCTCTGATGTGGCTGTGGGTCACTGTCTCTATCTCTCCATCCATTGGAAGAAATTACTATGGTGATATTCAAGATATTTATCAGTGTGACTATGGGACAAGGCCAGTTCAGGCACCCTCTCCTGCCCAATGAACCAGCTGGGGACATCCCTGTGGACACCTGGGATCTCCTCTAGAGCCAAGTATCGTGCCATTCCTAAAATGACTCCAATAATGTAGATAACTTATTCCCTTCTCCGACACCCACCTTTCCTCCATCTCTGCCCTCCCACTCCCCCAATCTCTCCCCAGTCCTTCCCTTCTCCCTTCTCTTTCCCCCTCTCCCCTCCCCTCGACCCTAACCCCCACTCTATACCCACCTCCGTATTCCCACCTTTTGCCTGGAAATCTTGTTTGCTTCCAATTTCCAAGAAGATCTATATATGATTTTCTTTGGATTTGCCTTGCTATTTGGCTTCTCTGGGCTTGTGAGCTATAAGCTTAGTGACCTTCGTTTTATGGCTAGGGTCCACTAATGAGTGAATACATACCATAATCGTCTTTTTGAGTTTGGGTTACCTCACTCAGGATAACATTTTCTATTTCCATCTATTTGCATGCAAAATTCAAGCTGTCATGGCTTTTTACTGCTGCGTAGTACACTAATGTGTATATATTCCACAATTTCTTGATCCATTCTTCCATTGAGGGGCACCTCGGTTGTTTCTAGGTTCTGGCTATTACAAATAATGCTACTATGAACATAGTTGCACAAATGCTTTTGTAGTATGATTGGGCATCTCTTGGGTATATTCCCAAGAGTGGTATTGCTGGATCCTGAAGTAGGTTGATTCCCAATTCCCTGAGGAACCTCCACACTGATTTCCAAAGTGGTTGCACAAGTTTGCATTCCCAACAGCAATGGATGAGTGTTCTGGTTACACCACATCCTCTCCAGCATAGGCTATCATTGGTGTTTTTGATTTTAGCCATTCTGACAGGTGTACGATGGTATCTCAAAGTTGTTTTGATTTGCATTTCCCTGATCGCTAAGGAAGTTGAGCATGACCTTAGGTATCTTTTGGCCATTCGAATTTCTTCTGTTGAGAATTCTCGGTTCAGATCCTTACCCCATTTTTTAATTGGGTAATTTAGAATATTAATGTCTAGTTTCTTCAGTTCTTTGTATACTTTGGAGATCAGACCTTTGTCCGATGTGGGGTTAGTGAAGATCTTCTCCCATTCAGTAGGATGCCTTTTTGTCTTAATGACAGTGTCCTTTGCTTTACAGAAGCTTCTCAGTTTCAGGAGGTCCCATTTATTCATTATTGCTTTTATTGTCTGTGTCACTGGGGTTTTACATAGGAAGTGGTCTCCTGTGCCCATGTTTTGCAGGCTACTTCCCACTTTCTCTTCTATCACGTTAAGTGTGGTCGGATTAATATTGAGGTCTTTAATCCATTTGGATTTGAGTTTTGTGCATGGAGATAAGTAAGGATCTATTTTCATTCTCCTACAGGTTGACATCCAGTTATGCCAGCACCATTCGTTAAAGATGCTTTCATTCTTCCATTGTATACTTTTAGCTTCTTTGTCAAATATGAGGTGTTCATAGGTTTGTGGATTAATATCCTGGTCTTCGATTCGATTCCATTGGTCAACGACTCTGTTTTTATGCCAATACCAAGCTGTTTTCATTACTGTCGCTCTATAATAGTGTTTGAAGTCAGGGATGGTAATGCCTCCTGCAGTTCCTTTATTGTATAGGATTGTTTTGGCTATCCTGGGCTTTTTGTTTTTCCATATAAACTTAGTTATTGTTCTCTCAAGTTCTGTGAAGAACTTTGTTGGGATTTTGATGGGGATTGCATTGAATCTGTAGATTGCCATTGGTAGAATTGCCATTTTTACTATTGATCCTACCATTCCAGGAGCATGGGAGATCCTTCCATTTTCTGGTATCCTCTTCAATTTCTTTCTTCAAGGTCTTAAAGTTCTTGTCAAATAGATCTTTTACTTTCTTGGTTAGTGTTACCCCATGATACTTTATGCTATTTGTGGCTATCATGAAAGGTGATGTTTCTCTGATTTCCCTTTCTGTTTCTTTATCCTTTGTGTATAGGAGGGCTACTGATTTTTTTGAGTTGATCTTGTATCCTGCCACATCACTGAAGGTATTTATCAGCTGTAGCAGTTCTTTAGTAGAGTTTTTGGGGTCACTTATGTACCCTATCATATCATCTGCAAATAACGAAAGTTTGACTTCTTCCTTTCCAATTCGAATCCCCAAGATCTCCTTATTCTGTCTTATAGGTAATGCTAGAACTTCAAGGACCATATTAATGAGATATGGGGAGAGTGGACAGCCCTGTCTTGTTCCTGATTTTAGTGGAATTGCTTTGAGTTTCTCTCCATTTAATTTGATGTTAGCTGTCTGCTTGCTGTATATTGCTTTTATTATATTTAAATATGAACCTTCTATCCCTAATCTCTCCAAGACCTTTATCATAAAGGGGTGTTGAATTTTGTCAAATGCTTTTTCAGCATCTAATGATATTATCATATGGTTTTTTTCTTTCAGTTTATTTATATGATGGATTACATTGATAGACTTCCGTATGTTGAACCAGCCCTGCATCTCTGGGAAGAAGCCTACTTGATCATAATGGATGATCTTTTTGATGTGTTCTTGGATCCTGTTTGCCAGTATTTTATTGAGAATTTTTGCATCGATGTTCATGAGTGAAATTGCTCTGTAATTCTCTTTCATGGTTGCGTCTTTGTGCTGTTTTTTTTATCAGGGTAACTGTAGCTTCATAAAAAGAGTTTGGTAATGACCCTTCAGTTTCTATTATGTGAAACAGCTTAAGGAGTATAGGAATTAGCTCTTTTTGGAAGTTTTGCTAGAATTCTGCATTAAAACCATCTGGTCCTGGGCTTTTTTTGGTTGGGAGGTTTTTGATGACAGCTTCTATTACCTCACGACTTATAGGTCTATTTAAATTGTTCACCTGGTCTTGATTTAATTTCAGCCTATGGTATTTATCTAAAAAACTGTCCATTTCTTTTACATTTTCCAATTTTGTGGTATATAGGCTTTTGTAGTAAGACCTAATGATTCTCTGAATTTCCTCAGTGTCTGTTGTTATGGCCCCTTTTTCATTCCTGATCTTGTTAATATGAGTATTCTCTCTTTGCCTTTTGATTAGTTTGGATAGGGGTTTGTCGATCTTGCTGATTTTCTCAAGGAACCAGCTCTTTGTTTTATTGATTCTTTGGATTGTTTTCTGTGTCTCTATTTTGTTGATTTCAGCCCTCAGTTTGATTATTTCCATTCTTCTACTTCTCCTGGGTGAGTCTGCTTCTTTTTATTTCCCAGAGCTTTTAGGTGTGCTGTTAAGTCACTAATGTGTGCTTTCTCCATTTTCTTTATATGGGCACTCAGTGCTATGAACTTTCCTCTTAGCACTGCTTTCATAGTGTTCCATAGGTTGGGGTATGTTGTGTTTTTATTTTCGTTGTATTCAAGGAAGACTTTAATTTCTTTCTTTATTTCATCCTTGACCCAGGAGTGGTTCAGTAGTTGACTGTTCAGTTTCCATGAGTTTGTAGGCTTTCTGGGGGTGGAGTCTTTTTTAAATTCTTTACTCCATGATGATCCGATAAGACACAGGTAGTTACTCCAATTTGTTTGTATCTGTGGATGTTTGCTTTGTTACCGAGTATATGATCAATTTTCGAGAAGGTTCCTTGAGATGCTGAGAAGAAGGTATATTCTTTCCTGTTTGGGTGGAATGTTCTATAGATGTCTATTAAGTCTATTTGATTAATTACATCTGTTAGTTCTCTTATTTCTTTGTTAAGTTTCTGTCTGGTTGACCTGTCCATTGGTGAGAGAGGAGTGTTGAAATCTCCTACTATTAGTTTTTGGGGTTTGATGTGTGCTTTGAGTTCTAGTAATGTTTCCTTTACATATGTGGATGCTTTTATATTGGGGGCATATATATTCAGGATTGAGACTTCATCCTGATATATTATTCCATTTAAGAGTATAAAATGTCCATCTCCATCTCTTCTGATTGATTTTAGTTTGAAGTAGATTTTGTTCGATATTAATATAGCCACACCCGCTTGTTTCTTAGGGCCGTTTGATTGAAAAACCTTTTCCCAACCCTTTATTCTGAGATAATGTCTGTCTTTGTGGTTGAGGTGTGTTTCTTGTAAACAACTGAATCTTGGATCTTGTTTTCGTATCCATTCTCTTCCTGTGCCTTTTTATAGGTGAATTGAGTCCATTGATATTAAGTGATATTAATGACCAGAGGTTATTAACTGCAGTTATTTTTTTAGGGTTGAAGAGTTTGTGTGTTTCCCTTCTTTGAGTTGTGCTAGTGGAGGGCTGTTAGATGTCTGTGTTATTATGGGTGTTGCTTGCTTCCTTTAGATGTGGTTTTCTTTCTAGTACTTTCTGTAAGGCTGGGTTTGTGGCTATGTATTGCTTAAATTTGTTTTTCTCCTGAAATACCTTTTTTTTCTCCATAAATGGTGAATGAAAGCTTTGCTAGGTATAGTAGTCTGGGCTTGCATCCATGGTCTCTTAGTTTCTGCAGCACATCTATCCAAGACCTTGTGGCTTTCATGGTTTCCATAGAGAAGTCAGGTGTAATTCTGATAGGTTACTTGGCCTTTTTCCTTTGCAGCTCTTGGTATTCTTTCTTTATTCTGTATGTTTTGTATTTTGATTATTATATGGCGAGGGGATGTCCTTTTTTGATCCAATCTATTTGGTGTTCTTTATGCTTCTTGTACCCTCATAGGCATATCCATCTTTAGGTTGGGAAAGTTTTCTTCTATAATTTTGTTGAATATATTTTCTGGACCTTTGAGCTGTGCTTCTTCTCCTTCTTCTACCCCTATTATTCTTAGATTTGGTCTTTTTATGGTGTCCCAGATTTCCTGAGTGTTTTGTGTTTAGAATTTGTTGGATTTGTTGTTTTCTTTGATCAATGAGTTTATTTTCTCTATCGTATCTTCAGCGTCTGAGATTCTTCCTTCTTTCTTTTGTATTCTGTTTGTTATACTTGTCTGTGCGGTTCCTGGTCATTTACCCAGATTTTCCATCTCCAGCCTTACCTCCGTTTGTGTTTTCTTCATTGTGTCCATTTCAGTTTTTATGTCTTGAACTGTTTCCCTTACCTGTTTGAATGCTTTTTCTTGGTTTTCTAGGGTATCTTTGAGGAATTTATTCATTTCTTCTAACTTTTTGTTAGTTTTCTCATCCCTTTCTTCGAAGGCGTTTTTCACCTCTTCTTTAAAGGTCTCTATCACTTTCATAAAGTTATGTTTAAAGTCGATTTCTTCTACTTCTTCTGGGTTAGGTTGCTCAGGTTCTCCTGTTGAGTAC
>PVIU01020859.1:0-32996 GCA_004026605.1 Ondatra zibethicus | reverse complement strand
CTCTTAGGTGAGTTTGCTTCTTTTTGTTCTAAAGTTTTCAAATGTTCTGTTAATTCACTAGTGTGGGATTTTTCCAGCTTCTTTATGTAGGCATTTAGTGCTATGAACTTGCCTCTTAACACTGCTTTCATTGTGTCCCATAAATTTGGGTATGTTGTGTGGTCATTTTCATTGAATTTTAGGAAGTCTTTAATTTCCCTTTTATTTCTTCCTTGACCCATTGATGATCCAGGTTAGCACTGTTTAATTTCCATGTGTTTGTGGGTTTTCTGGATTTGGTATTGCTGTTGACTTCTAGTTTTAAAGCATGGTGATCTGATAAGGTACATTGGGTTATTCCAATTTTTTTGTATTTGTTGAGGTTTGTTTTGTTACCGAGTTTGTGGTCAATTTTTGAGAAGGTTCCATGAGGTGCTGAGAAGAAGGTGTATTCTTTTCTGTTTGGATGGAATATTCTATAGATGTCTGTTAAGTCCATTTGAGTCATAACATCTGTTAGTTCTCTTATTTGAGAGAGGGATTATTATACCCCTCTGATTTCTCTGACAAAAGTAACAGTCTAGTGCTGGAGTCTTCAGAAAGCCCTTTCAGGTCTGGGGATGCAACTCACTAAGTGGTGGGATTAAAGGTTTGTGCCACCATGCCCCACTGGTTTTTCAAAAACAGTGTTTTATTATTTTTATTATTTTCAATTATGTTATTTCATTTTTTATTACGTGCATCTTGGGTTTTTTTTTGTATTTTATTTATTTTGGAGCTTTTTTTGAAACAGGGTCATGTAGCTCTGGTTGTCCTGCAACTCACTAGGTAGACCAGTGCTGGGATGAAAGGCCCGGTCTGTATTTTTTTGTTAATTATGTATATACGTGTGTCTGTCTGTGTGTGAACAGGATCCCTTTGAGCAGGGGTTACTGGACAGGAGCTGCAGGAAGCTGCGAGTTCAAGGATGTGGGTGCTGGAAAGAGCAAGCAATTTAACCACTGACCTATCTCTCCAGGATGACTTATTTTATGCCTATGTATGATGTTTTTGAGACGTGAAAAACCAGCCAGCCTCCATCTTAGGCTTAAAAGCCATTTTTTAGTAAAGATAAACTAGGTTCATTCCTGTTTATAATTAATCCTGTTTCTCAAAGACTGGGTTATGTCTCACCTGTAACCTTAACTACAAATGGTTCTTTACTGCCTGTTCCAGGGAACCCCAATCCTGTCTTTCTTTGTTTCAAAAAGTTCATTACCATCTTGAACCCACCTTTGTTTGAAAAGGGTTGTTATGGCAACCTTCTTGCCTGCTGTTGTTATGATCACCTTGCAATCATGTCTTTGTTTCAGGAGGTCTTCTGACTAACTTCTGATGCTATGTTCTGCTCCTATAACCTGCCAATTTTACCTGCCAAATCCTCCATTTGGAAACCTCCTACCCTTGAGCTATAAAAATCTTGTCTTCCTCACATTCAAAGCTGACCTCCCAAATCAGGCCTTAGGGGGAGGCAGCCATGTACATGTATTTTAAAGCTTGCTTTAATCCATTTGGCCATGATGATTTGGGTTGGTGGTCTTTCTCATCCCATCTTTGGGATTAACAACATACTAGCCGGTGGCCCACACCCATCGGAGGTTTCTCTGTATAATCCTGGCTGTCCTGAAACTGGCTCACTAGACCAAGTTGGCCTCCACTTCAGCGACCTGCCTGCCTCTGCCCCCACACCCAGCCTAGCTTGTTTTTCTTTTGACAGAAGAACCTAATATATCCCAGACCGGTCTCCAACTCAGTCTGTATCTGTGATCTTGATCTTCGCGTGGTGTTGGAGATTGAACCCAGGAACTTGTGCATCCTACATAATCTCTCTACCATCAGAGCCAGTCTTGGGAGGTTTTAAGTCGCAGACTATTTCTATGCAGCTGTGGGGCTTCTTCACCTTCACAAGATTAAGATTAAGGGTCTCAAGAATTAAAATGACAATCTGCAAGCTCGCCTCCTTCTGTTCTAAGACACGTCCTCTACCGCGAGTAAACCACCCAGCCTCGTGCCTTGGTTTCCCCGAAAGCAGAACTCGAAATGGCACTTTCCCTTCCCCTGCCCAGGGAATGCTCGGATCGTCCCTCTGCTGAGCTCCGCCTGTTCGGTGCTCTGATTGACAGCTTGCCTGACCAATCTGCGCACGGAGGATGCACGTGGTGGGCAGTCCGTGGACACGCATGCGTCTGTGCTTGCTCCGGTGATGGGCGCCTTGCGTGTTTGGCGTTGGGTTTCGGGGACCTCGCTGCCCGGGCTCGAGGCTGGCGTACGGCTGAGAGATGCAGGCTTCGGCACCGAGGCCTGGTGATTATTACACTCCACTTCCGCGTAGGAGGGAGGCTAGGACAAGGGGAGGGCAGGTCCGGCATTCAGATCAGTGCATGGTTTCTAATCCCAACTGTGCTGTGTCCCCGACACGAGATCCATGGCGCGCTGAGCATCTGATGCCTCGTCTTGGGGGCATGTGGACCTCAACTGTCAGCCGAGTCCTGGAGTTCTGAGGCTTTTGTAAAAGGCTGCACTGTACAGGATGGGCGGAGGAGGTACCGGTTTCTGTCGTGTTTCTCAGGCGTCGGCCTCAACCTCAAGCTTCCAGCAAGCGCAAGGACCCAGTGGAGGACCAGCCCTTCCCGGGGCTTCTGCGGACAGAGAACTTCGGCGTGGAAGAGCTGGTTGACGTGCTGAGGGCAGCTGTGGTGGATCAGAAAGGTGAGGGAGCCTCCGACCCCCTGGAGTCGGACTCTTGTAGCTGCAGGAGCCCGGCAAGCAGTCACATCCCCTTCTAGCCTAAGTGGGGACAGGCATAGGAAACCTTCACACCGCCCCTGCCTTCTGAGACCCGCAGTAACAGACGTTAGTTTCTTGACAGAACAAACTTTGGGGTTAATTACAACTGGGGCCTGTAAACTGCGTGCTGTGCGCCTTGAGGAATAACAATTTCTCTGAACCTCTCAATTCTTGTAGCAATGAGGAGGCTACACGGTACTGGGAGAAATATGGCCCCTGGCTTGAGAGATCAAGCGTTCTGCTGTGAGAAATGATGGATCTCTGCTGTTTCTGGGAGTAATTCTAGAATTTGGGCGTTAGAGGCAAGGAGGATCAGGAGTTCAAGACCAGACTTAGTTATAAAGCGAGTTTGAGGCCAGCCTGTTTGAGCCCCTGTCTCAAACCAAACCGTCAAGGACAGTGGGAGGGACACACATAGGTATAATTGCATTCACACATTGCAGCCAGTGTGAATAAAAGCCCAGAACAGCAGGCACAAAGGCCCTGGGGTGCAGGGAGCAGGAAGTTCAGCTTGGAGTGGGGTTGGGAGCTTATAACCCCTGAGACTGCATGCACACAGGCCGCCCTGCCTTTGGTGACATCTACGGAATGTTTCAGGACCTCTGGTGACACTGAACAAGCCACAGGGTCTGCCTGTGACAGGTATGGGCACGGGTAAGGAGGGAGAGGTTGGTGGGGAGGAGATGGTTGGACGGCACTCTGGCTACGTGTCCTCTCCCTCTTCTCAGGGAGACCGGGGGACCTGACTTTGGTTTCTGTGCTGCCGCAGCTGAGCCAGACCCTGGGGCTTGGACACCGGGAGCTCCAGGTTGTGCGAGCACCTGGAAAGTGAGTGCTGACTGTGCCGGGGCATTCACTTTACACCCACTGCATATAAAAGTCCTATTCAGGTACTTGGCACGTGGTAGACCCTCGAGCGTTGGTATTACTCAGGGCATTTGGCTCTGAGTTCTCGGGGGGCCACAGAAAAGGTCTTATGGTTTGTTACTTAGGAGGTCTGGACTGTAGCCCTGGTGTTCCTTTGGTTGGTTGGTTGGTTTGTTTTGTCTGTTGTTTGTCTGTTTTTCTAGTCAGGGTTTCTCTGTGTAAAGTCCTAGCTGTCCTGGAACTAGCTCTTATAGACCAAACTGGCCTCAAACTCACAGAGATCTGCCTGCCTCTGCCTCTCGAGTACTGGGATTAAAGGCGTGCGCTACCACTGCCCGGCTATAATTTTGTATTTCATGTGCATTGGTGTTTCACCTGCATGTATGTCTGAGGGTCTCAGATTCCTTGGAACTGGAGTTAAACAGTCATGAGCTGCCATGTGGGTGCTGAGAATTGAACCCGGGTCCTCTGGAAGAGCAGGTAATGCTCTGAGTTGCTGAGCCATCTCTCCAGCCCTTTGGGGGTCTCCTTTAAAAAAACCAAAGATTTGTTTTTATTTAGTGTGCATGTTTAGCTTACCTGTATGTCTGTGTACCACAGTGCATGCCTGGTGCCCCAAGAGGCCAGGAAAGGGCATCAGATCTCCTGGAACTGGAATTACGGGCAGTTGTGAGCCACCATGTGGGTGCTGAACGCAGGTCCTCTGCAAGAGCAGCCATCTGGCCCTCATTTTTGAGTCCAATGGGTTTTATGTGACTTGTCCCCTTCTTCCAGGGACACCTCTGGGCTTGTGCTCCTCTCCACCTGTCCCCAGACAGCAAGCCGCCTGCAGAAGTTCTTCGCTCACTCGAGGAGAACCCAGAGGCCCACAGCCACCTACTGGTGAGAGGTGCAGGGTGACTCCCAGGGCCAAGGGACAGTCCCAGGTGGCTACTCTGCGACCTCCTTTCTCTTTCTCAGTGCCATCACTGATGGCATCCCTGAGCCTTCTGAGGGGACTGTCAACGTGGCTCTGAAGCTGGAACGCATGGATGGCATTGATCTTGTGAGTCAGAGAATAGAAGCCCTTTCAGGTCTTGCCTTACAGAGTAGTCTGTACTGTGTACATGGGGTGGCTAGGTCCCCTGTCCCCTACCAGGCAAGTGACTGCTGCCTGTTTTGAGGGCCCTGTCCTAAATCAGCTGGCAGCAGAGGTGGCTTGATGGGGCTCCTAGGTATGTGCTAAGTCATTCTTGGCTGGTTCCCTAGGCAGTCCCGGTGACATCCCCATCTCGAAAGGACATCCTAGAAGGTGTCAAGAGGACCCTCAGCCATTTTCACGTGATGGCCACAGGCTATGGCTGTGCCCTGGTCCAGCTGCAGCCACTGACAGGTGGGTCTGCTGGGGAGATGAAGCCTGTGAGGAAGATGGAACTTGGCAACAGGCACAGAGCATTTGGTGGACCCCAAGGGTGTGTGGGTGGGCTCAGTGGGAGGCAGCAGTTCTAGGTGCACACCCACAGTCTAGCTAGCATCCAGGGGCTTCCGTTCTATAGGGTTGACTCCCCAGACGTGGTGGGATGCCAGCTGTCAACTGTCCTGATCTGCTCATGGGCCTCTCTATGAAGACAGAGGTCACCTCACAGATTCATAGGCTCTGGGAACGGGGACAGTCCTTCCTGGTCAGGAATAACAACTGGCCCCTCACCCATCTTTCAGTGTTTCCCAGTCAGCTGCAGGTGCACATGGCTCTACAGCTCTGCCCAGTGCTTGGGGACCACACCTATGCTGCTCGAGTGGGCACTGTTCTGGGCCAGCGCTTTCTGTGGCCGGCCACGACCACCAAGCCCCAGAGACAGGTAGGTCCTTAGGCCCCTATGCCCGCTCCATTGGGGGGGGACTGGCTTGTCTTCTGTGTCCCTGTGGAGCTGTGTGGCTCAGACAATGCCATACTCCCTCAGGCTTCCTTCTGTCCATGAGCTCAGCAAGGGGGTAGCTGATCTCTAACTGGCCCTGAAGTCCACCATCCTTCTGAGTGTGTTTGTGTATCATTTCTTCTTTGGGTTAAGTCCGGCGAATGGGCGTACAGTAGGAGTGGGCTTAGCTCTAGGCAGCCACTTGGAGACAAGGACTATTGCTTTCTGGCCAGAAAGGGAGACGAAGTTTTCATGAATCTTGGCTTTGAGGGCCAGGTCTGTGTACTTGTCCTCACATCCCATTGACCAGAGGCTTAATCGTATGGCTTCAGTAAACACAAAAGAGGCTGAAATGTAATTTAGCTCTGTGCAGAGAGAATACTCTGACTGTAGAGAAAATAACTGCAGTTGCAGTAGACCAGGGAGGCCCATCAGAGCTGGGTGCTCCTCACTGCAGTCCAGGGAGGCTCATCAGAGCTGGGTGCTCCTCTGGGTGGAGCTCAGATGGGCTGCCATCTTTCCCACCCCAGGTCCTGGGTGAAGCTCTCCTCAGACGCCTCCGCCTGAGTCCTTCCCAGGTGGCCCAGATGCCCTTGCACCTGCACCTGCACCGCCTCCTCCTCCCAGGCACCAGATCCAGGGACCTTCCCAGTGAACTTCTGGCGCCTGTGCCCTCTTACTTCTCCCGGACCCTGCAGTGCCTGCAGCTCTCCCAACAATAGACAGCGTTTGACCCCCAATTGGAAAATGGAAAGAGGAAAGGCTGTGACCCACCTCACGGACAGTGGGGTTGGTGCTGAGCACAGTCAAGGTCCTGGACTCCTTAGTCTGCTAATCTAAGATCAAATCCCAGTTAGGCTACTTGCTTGCTGTTTGGCGTTGGGCAGCTGACTTCCCTCTGGACTTAAAATAATAAAAGTCCTACCTCATAAGCCTGCTTTTGAAGATTTACTGAGAAAGCAAATGTTAACCAGGGACTGTGCTCTCTGCTCAAGTGAACAGTGGCCAGGTCTGGAGGTGGCATCTGCCCTACTCCTAGCCAGGAGGAGCTTTGTTTGATTTTTGAGACTGGGCCTCTCTGTGTATCCCTGGCTGGACTGGAGCTCAGAGATTCACCTGCCTCTGCCTCCCGAGTACTGGAGGACAGGCATGCACCACTGTATGTACATGAGCTATTCTGACTTTGGAGGACACAGGCCATTGATTTCAACACCCCACTCCCCACCCCAACCTGCCCAGGACACAGTCACAGGCTACAGATAGATACTGCTTTTGGAGACCAGCAGCTAACACTCTGCAGGTAGGAAATGCCACACTTTGCTCGTTTCTTGTGGCATGACCGACCTCTCACTGAGGGAGAGACTAGACGTGCTCTGGAGAAGGGCCGAGGGTTAGGGAGAGCCCATCTCTTGTCAGAATGTTCTGCCAGCCCAGTTTGTCTTTGGAAAGGGGCACTTCCTGATGGCTGGCTTTCCACCTGCTGTGGTCTCAGGCGAGCCTTGTCTCCTTGTTCAAACTCAGTTTCTTCATCTGTATATTGAAGGCTCTTCCCCCCCACACACACCCCAATCTTCCTGCAGAGAAAGCTGATGTCTGTGATTGGATGGGGACTGGCCCTTGCTGGTGCAGGTCCTGCTGGTCAGCTCTTGTTATGAGCCTTGTCTCACGTTATTCAAGCCAAGCCTGAAGAACTTTACTTGTTTTTTTTTTTTAATTTGATTCTGGATCCAGGATAGGGCAGTGGAGATCAGAACAGGGGTTTCTCTAGCCTTATAGCCCCCCTGGTCCTCAGTGTCCGGGATGTCAAAATAAGGGTCAAGGGTTTGGGGAAGCTCAGCCTCTTCTCGGGGTACGCCTCAGCCCTGGTTTTGTCGCAGAGTCTGGCCTTGAACTTGCCTTTGGCTTTGACTTTCCTGTGGGTGCTAGGAAGAGGTCCAGCTTCAAAGGGCAGAGGCCATGAGGCACTTCCAAAGTGGGCGCCTCGAAGGTGCAGGGGAATAGCAGCCTCGGTGTAAAGGAGGGGAGGGAGAGAGATATGATCAGGCCTCTGTCTCAGACAAGCCCTTCCCCAGGGCACTGCATGGTCTGGGTGCTGCCCTCTGTCTGTGCCCTTCAGCCCCGACCTCACTGCTCAGCACCACCCGCCAGGGTGTGAGGTGCAGCTCAAGGCCCACCTTTCCCGGTTTCAGCATGCTGGGTGCCAGCTTGAAGTCGGGGTGAGGTGGGAAGGACATCAGAACCTTGGCAGTGGGTAGAGTCATCAAGGCCTTGCCTGTGGTTGACAGAGCCTTAGAGCCCACCAGCTGGCCATGTTGCAGTCTGAAGACCCGGCCCTGGGGTCGGAGCACACGGGGAGAAGGCAGCCAGGCCTTGGAATGGAGACTAGGGAAGTAGGAAGGGGCTGTGGGAGAAGGGAAGCTGTGAGGGTCTAGGTAAGGCCCCAGAGCCTGACCAGTTGTTCCACAGGGTATGTGCAGAGGTGGGGGTGGGGGTGGGAGGTGAGGGTGGAGGAGCCCCTCCCAGCTCCTCCAGAGGCAGTGGGAAGAACACAGGGTTGGGGAACCAACAGACCTGGGTCTGCATCCCAGCTCTGCCCCTTCTGATCTGTGCAACCTCAGGCAACGTCCTTAAACTTCCCGCTACCTCGGCTGGAAAATGGGGACAATAGCACCTACCTCACTAGGGTGTTGTGAGGGCTGAGGGGCTGGCTAGGGACTGGGAAGGGCACAGTGAGGGCAAAGGCTGGCTGGAGCACAGCAGCGGGCGGACTCCAGGGAGGCGCGCTCGGACCAAGCCGTGGCATATTCTGGTCTAACTGCCTGGCAGGGTGACTACTTTGGAATACTCATTTGGTTGTATATTTGACGACATTTGGTGAGCAGTGTTCGTACTTGCTATCACTGGTGGCCTTTTGGCATGAGGACAAGCCCAGGTGCTCGGGAAGGGCTTGGAGAGTGGGTGGAGATGGCCTTGGGAGCTCTAGGGTACTTGGGGAACATTGTGTTATGTTACCCCAGGCCTCAGGTTGTTTCAGACACAGTGACCTGTTGAAAATGTGGCCCACCCTGGTGTTTGGGGGCTCCCAGTCCTGGAGGGTGAGACAGACCAGGGCTGTGGCACTTTTTGCCTTGCCTTTCTTTCCCTTTCCAGGGACCGAGGTGGTGGCAGTAGAGTCTGGCTTCTCAGTGTGTCCCAGGCTTCTGGCTCCAGCATCTTTCCTAGAAGCTGACCTGTGGGTAGGGGACCCTGAGTCCTTGCCTTCCCCAGAGCCTTGCTGGGTCAGCAGATGAGGGAGTGATGAGCGGACTCCTGTCCGCCGATGGCCCACTGCCATGGGCTTCTTGATGGTAGAACCCTCCACCAGGAGCCGGATACCCACGTACTGGGGCACCTCCACAGCAGGCTATGGGCAAGAGAGAAAACAAGGCCATCTCAGACACCATCTAGTGACACAAGGCAGAGATGGATGGAATCAGTTCCTGGGTATTTGGTCAAGAGGCACTTCTGAGAAATAGGAAGCTTTCTCTATTATCAAGGGGTCCAGAGAACCTAGACTCACACAGCCCCAGGGAGCAGGAAACCAGAGAAGCAGAGATCTTAGCCATGCAGACAAAGCAGTCAATCCCACTGCACACTAAGGTGACCTCTGGCCTGTTTCAGAATGAAAGCAGTTTCATGCCATGGGCAGCCAGAGGCGGATGGAATTGAACCATGGTTTTCTGTGTGGAAATGTAATTCCCATCATGAATACCAAGAGGGATGGGGCTAGAGAGATGGCTCAGAAGTTATTAGCACTGGCTGCTCTTCCAGAGGACCCAGACTCAATTCCCAGAATTCACACAGCTGCTCACAATTGTCTGTGACTCCAGTCACACCCACACAGACACACATGCATGCAAAACACCAATGCACAGAGAAAATTATTTTTTAAAAAAGAGGGAGGGGGCTGGAGAGATGGCTCACTGGTTAAGAGCACTGACTGCTCTTCCAGAGGTCCTGAGTTCAATTCCCAGCAACCACATGGTGGCTCACAGGCATCTATAACGAGATCTGGCGCCCCCTTCTGGTGTGCAGGCATACATGGAAGGAACGCTGTACACAAATAAATAAATCTTAAAAAAAAAAAAAAAGAGGGAGGTACAGTGACTCCTCCCCGGTAGGGCCTCTGAGGTTAGATAAGGGCTTCAGGATCGACTCCACCTGAATTCTAGTAGCTTTCTAATAAAAGGGAAAGTTACAGGTGGTTGTGAGCTGCCTGATGGGGGTGCTAGGACTTGGGACTCCACAATAGCATCAAGTGCTCTTAACTGCTGAGCCATCTCTCCAGCCCCAACCTGTTTTCTTTGTAACTTACATTGTGTATGGTATTATGTTACTAGCAACAGAGATAGATAGATACACAAAGTAATAAATTTTGGGAGGAGACAGTGTTTGAGATGGCTTAGTGAGTTAAGGTACTTGCTGAGTTCAAACACCAGGACCCAGGGGGCAGCAGCAGAGAACTGGCTCGCTCCCACAAGTCGGCCTCTGACTTCCACACGTGTGCTATGGCATGTATGACCACACACATACACAAACAGAATAAATATAAAGAAAAATTTAAAAAGCTGCAAATGGGTGGGTGTGGCTTCTAATCGAGATCTCTGATGGCGGCCACCTCAGTCCAAGGTCAAATTTGGCATCAGGAACTAGAGAATCTGCTGGTTGTGCCTTGTTCTGTTTTGCCAAATGTCTCTCTACCATGAACTTCATCAGCTTGTTAACCTAGTTTACAGGACAGAGAACAGACTGAGCTGAACACCACTCGGGACAAACAGATAAGGGAGAATGTGGGACAGCGCTAGGCCGGCCTGCCTGGCCTTCAAAGGGTCAGGATGCAGAGCTGCCCTAGAAAAAGAGACAAAGCCACTAGTTGCGCAATGGCCCTCAAACTCAAAAGCAGATCAGCAATAAAAGACATCTGGGGGACCAAGGACATTTGAAAAGTGCGAATGCCCAGCCATTCAATTGTGAGACAAGGGTTGGCCTCAAGCTCACGGCACAGCCAGGATGACTGAACTCCTGCTCCTCCTGCCTCTGCCTCCTAAACGTGGGGTTACAGGCGTGTGTTGCCATGCCTGTACAAATTTCGCTCTCGTTTAAACTGCAATAACTTCTTCTTTCCCATTTTCTCCCCTCTCTTCTAAGACTACGTTGTCTGTGACAGATTCTCATTATAAAGCCCTAGCTGAACTGACATTTGCTATGTAAATCAGGCAGGCTGTGAACTTGTGACAATCCTGCCTCTGTTGCCCAAGTGCTGGGATTGCAGGTATATGTGGGTACCTGCTTATATCGCCTCCTTTACCTGGAAGTGTAGCTCAGTGGTACTGCACATGCCAAGCATGCAGGTATGGATTCCGTCCCTAGTGACGACATTCCTAACAAAAACTGAACCTTGTTGCCAGCACATTATTCTAAGATGATCAGAAACTGCAAGAGGCCACCCAGGTCATGCGGTCAGTGTTTTCCCTTCCTGTGGCTAACCTAGACTTTGGTGGATCCTAGCTGGAAGACTCCTGCTTAGAAATAGTTCTCAGAATTCAGAAACCCTTAAAAACATCCTTTCAAAGTTTTGTTTGTATGGTTATTTTTAAGTTGAATCTCACTCTGAATACCAGGCTAGCCTGGAACTCACTATTTAACCCAAGCTTCCCTTGAACTCAAAGTGATCCCTGTCTCAGCCTTCCAAATACTAGGAGGTGGAAGGTTGAAGCCCCATATCCTGCTGTGATGGCTCACCTAAGCTGTCAATTTGACTGGACTGAGACAACCTAGGATTTTTATAAAGCAGGCCCCTGGTGTGCCCTCAAGGGTGTTTCTAGAGAGAATTAGACCAAGAGGGCTTTGACCTTGTAAATGACTTCACCCATTGGTGGATTCAGAATTCTGATAAACTGCTGGGAGACTGCAGCTCCGTGGAAAGTGGAATGATGACTCATACCTGTAAGTTTAGCACTTGGGAGGCTTGAAGCAGGAGGAATGCCGTGAGTTTCAGGCTAGCCTGGGAAATAGCTTAAGTTCTAGGCCAGCCAAGGCTATACAGAGTAAGCCCCTGTTTAAAGAAACTAAAAAAACAAAGTAATGTTTTTGACTGAATAAAAAACAATCCTCTTATTATAAACAAGCAATATCAAATCTGTTTGGAAGAGATGAATATTATAATAATAACCATTATTATAACAATAATAACAGGCACTACTAATTGATTCTTGATAGACCTTGCAGTTAATAGAGCTCCCATCAGCCTTACTGGGCAAGGACAGTAGCTAAAGCTGTCCTCTGTGTCCTCTGGCTAAGCACCCCAATCCCCTGTACAAAAATCAAACCCCTTCATAATCACAGCACATGGAGGAGCCAGGTACTGTCTCACTGTACAGATGAGCAAATGAGACTGCTACCTAGAGGCTTGGAATTACCACTGGAAGCTGATCAGGTCCCAGATCCTCTGAAAATATATCTGTGACTACAAACTCATGGCATTAATGTTTCTCAAAGGACAGTAATCTCTACAGATGAGGAGACAGGCCAGAGGGACGTATCTGTGTTAAGACACCCCTTGGCGACAGGCCAGAAACCCAGGTCTCCCAGCAGCCCCCAGGACTTGCTGTGAGGTCCTGTGGGAGGTGCTGGAACATCTCACCTGCTTATAGATGAGCTCAAAGGCTCCCGTGTTACAGCTGCGGTCCAGTCGCCGGTCAATGACCACACGCAGAGTGTCTGCTTGCACACCAGCACAGAGACGGGCAGTGACAGCTGTGGAAGGTGCCATGGTAGGGCTGGCATTGATCTCAATCAACCAGGGCCGGAAGTCTTCCCCAAACACAAAGTCGGCCCCATAGAGCTCAAAGCTGGCCTTCCGGCACTGCACAGTGTCTTGGGAGGTCTGCAGGGCGTGGATCACAGCAGCCTTCATGCCAGGTACAATGACACTAGACCAGGCATTTGGGGCGCCCACCTCCTGCAAGTGAGCCTGAAACCTTTGACTGGACCACATGTTGTCGGGGGGCAGCATCGGGTGCCGGTGGCAGGAGGCCTCCAAGTGTCTCTGGATGGAATTGTTACACAGGTGTACAGAGCTGGAGTGGAGCAGAGAGACAGGCTCAGCCCTGGAGCCCAACCTCAGGGCTGCAGGCCGAATCCTGTGGTCAGCGATCCTGGTGAGCTTAACTGAGATGGGCCTCTGCTGGAAGATCCACAGGACAGAAGGACAGAAGCTGCTCCCTGACCCCAGCCCTCATTCACCTAAGGCCAGGGCTAGTCATTTCTCAGAACACTCGGGTGTTGCTGACAGGCCACGGTGGCGAGTGCTTTGGTTCACCCTTCCTGTGTATGGCAGGGAGTGAGACGGAGAGGATGACTCTAGATGGTCAAATCCCAGCTTCACCAATGACTAGCTGTGAGACCTCAAGCAAGTCATGAACCTGCTTGCCCCTCTCATCGCTCAAATGGTAATAACTCACTAATTGACTGGCACAACCAAGCAGAAGCACTTATCGCATGTGAAGTGCTGATGATAAACAGCTACAGTGTACTGCTCTATCAGTCTTCAGATGTGGAAACTGAGGCTGGCCTTTCTCTTTGAGATGGTTGCATGTCACCCAGACTAGATTAAAACTTGCCATGTAACTGAGGATGACAGTGAACTGATTGTCCTGCCTCTATCTTCAAGTACTGGGATCACAGGCATCCACTACTGTACCTGGCTTGATTTTTTTATTTTTTTCGAGACAGGTTTTACAGTTTCTCTGTGGCTTTGGAGCCTGTCCTGGAACTAGCTCTTGTAGACCAGGCTGGCCTCGAACTCACAGAGATCTGCCTGCCTGCCTCTGCCTCCCGAGTGCTGGGATTAAAAGTGTGCGCCACCACCGCCTGGTTTACCTGGCTTGATTTTGACTCCTGCCTTAGCCTCCCAAGTTCTAGGGTTACAGTTAGGAGCTACCACACCTTGCTTGTTTTGGCTTCAGTGGGGGGGTCTTATTATATACCCAGGATGTCCTTAAACTCAAAATCCTTCAGACTTAGCCTTGCAAGTGCTGGGATTACAGATAGACCCCGATAGAAACTGAGGCTTACGTCGTTTTTTCACATCTCTGAAGGAACACAACCTGGATGCTGCAGAGATGGAATTTGAACCTCATCAAGGTTACCTCTCATCCCAAGAGCAAACCACAAGTTGCCTTTCCCCTCTCAAGTTTCCCTTAGTCTGCTATTACCCAATCTACATTTTCTTCATAACACATAGCAGCTTCTAGCCTGTTAGCCATGATTACTCAAGCTCATTGCTAGGGTGTAAGCCCTTGATTAGCTGGAGTTCTCATTCTACTCACTTCTGCATCCCCAGGCCACTCTCTTGGCAAGCTCCTGCAGGGCAGAGGATGGGTGGTGAAAACCCTGCCTCCCTGCCTGCAGAGTCCACTGTTCTGTCTGCTGACCTCCCTACTGGACCGGACAGTCAGGGGAGGTGGAGGAAGGGCTTACTTGTCCAGGTTCTTCAGGGAGAAGGGCTGTGTGGAGAAGCGGATGTAGCTGTCTCGGTAGAACCACACAGTGAGTGGATTCCAGTCAGTCACCAGGAACCATTGTCTCAGGTCAAACTTGGTGCCAAAGATGAGCAGGGGCCGCTCAATGTACTTCTGCACAATCCACTTGCCATCCTTCATCAGCATGGGGTTGCAATCCACCAGCTTCAGCATCTCTTCCAGGTGGTCCATGCACACAATACCTGGGGGGGAACCCAGGTAGACAGGACCCGAAGGCTTGGAGAAGCGCTAGAGGACCACAGATCCCATCCTAAGTTCTCATCCCGAGTCCAGCCGAACCATCTTCCCTCTAGCAAAGCTAAGAATTTAAATAGTTTCTCTAATTGTTTACTAAACTTTGATTTGCTATATACAGGTAAAAATTTAACTGAGGGATGGGGGCTGGAGAGGCGGCTCAACATTAAGAGCACATGCTGTTCTTGCAGAAGACCCCAGGACTCCTATGGCAGAACCCCAGTTCCAGGGGACCTGACACCCTCTCTGGCCTCCATGGGAAGCAGGCACACACACTCTGTACATACATACAAACAGGAAAACACACACACATAGTATTAAATAAACATTAGATAAAAAACTAGATAAGGACAAGATGGCTGAGTGGGTAAGGTACTTGTCACCACAGTTGGTCACCTGAGTTCAGTTCTTAGAACCCACGCAGGGGAAGAGAGAACAGACTCCTGTCAGTTGTCCTCTGACCATTCTTTTTTGTTTGCTTGTTTTTGTTTTTTGCTTCTCGAGACAGGGTTTCTCAGTAGCTATGGAGCCAGTCCTGGGACTCACTCTATAGACCAGGCTGGTCTCAAACTCACAGAGATCCGCCTGCCTCTGCCTCCTGAGTGCTGGGATTAAAGGTGTGCGCCACCACCGCCCGGCGTCCTCTGACCTTTCTTGTGCACACATCCTATGCGGAGCTTTCCAGGTTGCACAACTATCAGTACCTTGTTTTCATAGGCTCTTATGGGGCTTTCCAGGTTGCACAACTATCAGTACCTTGTTTTCATAGGCTCTTATGGGGCTTGGAGGCTGTGGGATGAAGCTGGGCCTGTGGTGAGGCTGTGGTGACATTCAGCAGGTGCCATCTCACTCTGTTACAACTAACACTGGCTACAGGGTCTCACTGTGTTGCTCTGATTGACCTGGAACTCGCTCTGTAGACCATGCTGGCCTTGAACTCACAGAGGTCCGCCTGCTTTGCCTCTTGAGCGCTGGGATCAAAGGCGTGCACCACATCCAGCTTGTTCTCCCTCTCTTTTCTTCTTTTACTTATTTTGTGACAGGTTATGTAGTCCAGGCTGACTTCATGCTTACTGTGTAGCCAAGGCTGGCCTTGACTGCTGCTTTTGTTTGCACTTTGGGTGATAATCTAGTACCCCAGGAACAGATACATTTTCCTTTTTCTGTTTTTTTTTCTAAGTTTGTTATTTATT
Source organism: Ondatra zibethicus (assembly GCA_004026605.1). NCBI lineage: Eukaryota > Metazoa > Chordata > Mammalia > Rodentia > Cricetidae > Ondatra > Ondatra zibethicus. The sequence continues at coordinate 17,420 of PVIU01020859.1, read as the reverse complement.
TTTATCTTATGTGTTTGAATGTTTTACATATGTCTGTATGCCACATGCATGCCTGGGGTCCATGGAGGCCAGAAGAGGAACTGGATCCCCTGGAACCAGAGATACACAGTACGCTCACCTTGTGGCATTTCACTCACCTGTACGTTAGGTACCATGTAGATCTTTTCTAATAAAAAAATCTCATCACTACAAGTTTTCTGTCTATTTCTCGGGAGGCCTTCTGTGGTCTTTAAAGGCCAGGCTGATACTGGACCCTCGTATGTACACAGCGGAGCCACTGAAGTGATTCAGTTAAGGCAAAGCCCAGGAAAGGTCTTAGGGAATGAGAGGCAAAACAGCCACATCGGTAGCGGTCGCGTGACCACCAACCTAGCACCATGCCGAGTGGTAGGTGCGCACCGCATTTAACCTCTGCCTGACAGACCTAGCACCATCCCCACTTCACAATGGAGGACACAGGTTCAGAGAGGTGAACTTACATGTTCAAGGTCACACAACCTATTAGTGACAGAGCTAAGAGCCAAACGTGGCAGTGGGGCAGCCTGCGCTATTAACCCCCTTGGCTTCTAGCGGTAAATACAGGTACTAAAACCGGAAGCAAAGGTTGCTCTCCCACCTCGGCCGCGGGACTTGGCTCCTGGCTTCACAATCCAGATGTTTCGGTCCCCCTCCATGTCGATCTGGGGTACCACAGCCCGAAGCTGCTGTAGAATGTCTTCGCAGCGCTGGACCTGGACCTCTAGGTGTCTCAGCTCTGCCCCTTCACTGTGTGGAGACAGTGGGACTTGGGAGGGGGGGGGCCTGGGGCCAAATGAGAGCATAGGACAATCGGAGACAGAGCCCCCTCCCAGGCCCCAGCTATGCTAACCTGCTTTGGCCATGCCTGCCCGAGACACCTAGATAGGTCTCCCCACTTCCCATTCCCAAATCACCAACAGCCTCTAACCTATCCAGACTTCAGCCCTCCCCAATTCCAACCTACCTTCTGACACCTACTTCCCTAAGATCCTGAAGATGGGGCACTCACTCAGCCAGGCACCCTGCCAGACACCCCCCCCCCCATCCTCTCAGCATCCCATTCCTCTAGGGAATTACTCAGCCAATCTTAGAGAAATGCAAATTAAAGGTGGGAGAGTTAAGGGACCTGCCCAAGGCTACACACTGGATGGAGCGGCTGAGACAGGGTGCAGAAACCTGGCTGCTTCACCCAAAGGAGCTCTCGGAGTCCACCCCTCCTTATCTCCACTTAACTCTGGTTGACAGTTGTACTCTCCTAGCCTAAGTCTGCTCAGGCTTGGCTGTATCCCACCTCACCAGGATTTGTTTCTCTCCCATCACACACCCTCACTTGCTACAGACCAATTTATTCAGTTACTGTCTGCCTCTCCCGCAGGCCATTCTGGTATGTGGTGCAGGGGCTCGAACCCAGAGGCCCAGGAGGCTGAGCACACACTCTCCTCTTAGCTACAAGTGGAGCCTGCAGGGCTGTCTTCTGCAGGGTTTGCTGCCTGCTGTATCTCACTCTAACAGAACCTCTGCCACTTAGCAGGCAGTCTGCAAGTCTGTGGACTGAATGGCTGACTGTGTGCGTACTTGGGTAGGAGTTGACTTAGACAGTCAGGGGTTCTGGGAAAGGGGGAACCCTGTTCCCTCAATTATAATTCACACAGCTGTCCCAGATGGATGCCTCATTTAAACTACTGGACAACAAAGACCCCCTTGGGTGCTAGGCTCACTTGAACAGTTAGACCTCCCACCATGGATAGCTTTGTTTTTAGGAGCAGCATCAAGAACAAAGGCAACTGTGGTGATGCTTTGTTTGTGCTCTAACAAAGATTGCCTGAAGGTCAAAGTAGGGAGCCAAGCCACTAGTTAGCCATAGAGGCCAGGCAGCGGTGGCACACACTTTAATCCTAGCACTCAGGAGACACGGGCAGATGGATCTCTGTGAGTTCAAGGCCACCCTGGGCTACATGAGATTGATCCAGTCCAAAAGAGAAGACAGGTGGTGATGGCTCACACCTTTAATCCCAGTACTTGGGAGTCACACGCCTTTAATCCCAGCACTAAGGAGGTGGAGACAGAAAGGGATATGGCTGGGCAGAGAGAGGAATATAAGGTCGAAGGAAACAGGAGCTGACTGCATTCAGTCTGAGAATTCCTGGAAACAGGATCTTGTGCACTTTGGTCTGAGGATTTGATAGAGGTAAAAGGTCTCTCTAGTATCTGGCTCCTTTACTTCTCTGATCTTTCAGCATTTACCCCTGATATCTGACTCTGGGATTTTATTATTAAATTAGAATTTGAATTCCAGGTGGCCAGACGGAGGGACTCGAAGTTCTCTGAGGAACAGTCCCACTGGCTCCTAATGAGCTTTCCTGTGGTCTGTGTCATATAGTGTCTGCCTAGTAAATCTGGGGTGAGGCCCAGAGAAAGTGTCACCTGGGAGTGGCAAGGGCACAGGGAATTTGAAAATGTCTGTTCAGTATGATTTTTATATTTAGGAGGAAAAAACCTGTTTTGATGGAAGTCAACTTTTCTAAAAGTCAGGCTGGTGAGGCATGGTCTTGTTTTCTATTTTTATTATTTTAAATTATGTGTGTGTGCGTGTGCACACATGTGCACAGGTATTTGAGGACTCCAGAAACAATAGGTCCCTTAGAGCTGGAGTTACAGTTGGTTATGAGCTGCCTGACATGGGTGCTGGGAACCAAATCAGAACCTCTGACACAGTTAGTGCTCTTAACCACTGAGCCCCAAATGGGCTCACTGTAAAAATGGTAAGTGCTGTGCCCTGCAGAGCTTTAGTTCTGGAGCCTGGCATAATGCTAGATACACAGGTGGTGCTCACCAAGGCTTGCGGCATTCTCCTGCTGCCATGCTAGAGCCTGCACCCCTGTTCCGCTTCCTGCCCTCAAGAGCCTTTGCCCAAGGCAAGCTCCCAAAATGCCACCCCTGTTCTCTCTCCCCCCAACTCTATTACACACCCTGAATTCTACATCAAGGAAACTTCTAAACTCACTGTGTTTAACCCAATATTTCCAAATGTGGCTGATCACTAAGCCCCTTTCTTGTGACAGTAATTTGTATTCTGTGTCACAGTGACATATGGCCTCTAGGATGAAATCTAAGCGCTTTAGATTCTGATTTTGAGGGAACACTCAAGCCTGTGCTGACCCCACAATACAAATTATCTTATGGCATACCATTCTCCAAGGTGGATGCTATTTTTAAAGCTATTTTGCATTTAAGAAAGAGTTGTTTCGAAAACTCAGTGATGTTCCTGGGGTCACAGAGCTTAGGAGATGGGAAGAAAGAACTAGAATCTAAGTCTACTGACAATCCAAGCTACCACCTTGAGTCCATGCTATGCTAAGGGGAAAAAAGTGGATTGGACTCTCTCCTGGAGCCATTGGGAGCCTCTGAGGGTCAGGAGTGTCCAGGATAAAAGAAAGTGGGGGGCTTGGGCTGTGCTACCTGGGGTGGGTCTGACTGTAACCCCTGATCATGCGCCCACAGCCCTGTCCTATAGGGCACTTACTGGACTATTTGGTAGTAGCGCTGGAGGAAGTCGGACCAACCCTCAGGGCTGAAGTAGAGTGGGGAATCCGGGTCCTTGTCAATGTCCTTGTGGGCCATGCTGCTGAGGTGCTCCTCACAAGCACTCAGTGCCTCATCCACAAACTCTGGGGGCACTATCACTGCCTTTCTTTCCTGTTTCTTTGGCAGTGTGATTTCTGTAGGGATGGAAGGGACCTGTAAATATTCCATGCCGAAGCAGGTAATGTGACACATGCCATTGTCCTTTGCTGACCTGAAACCTATCACTTACCTGAGGCCTCGCCCTAAAGACACCTGAGGCCCAGAGTGAACTCGATCCCCAGCCACCCTGGGGCATGCCACTCACTCACCTGGAACTGCTCTAAATTCACCTGCAACCCTAGCATTTTGTCCCCGGCCACCACTGTGCCTGCATCTTACTCAACTAAGGCTCCAGCCTAAATGTCCCAAAGGTCTCTAGAGCATACCTACCCCAGCACCCACCAGCAGCTCTCTATCCCTGGGCCCCCGGCACAACTTAGCCCTACAATGTACCTGGAAACCTTGCCTAGATGACCCTAGATACACATGAAGCCAAATCTTACTTAGCTTCCTACATCCCATGAGATACCTTCTCTCAGAATCCTGATGGACATTAATAGCCCTTAAGCCACAAAGTGCTAGTGTACATGCAAATGGTAGCACTCAGCTGGAAATGATATGCCAACCCCTGTACCAGAGGACCTAATGCACATTCATAACCCTGGCTCAGTCCTTTGCCTATTTAAAAACTCTTGACATGCAACTGAGCCCTCAACTGCCCACCTGAAACATTGACCCATACTTGAGTTCAGCACATGGAAGTTTAAATGCAGGGTCTCTGGGCACATAAGGTGGCCCAGATCCTGGCACATAACAGTCTTTTTGGTACCTGATCCACCTAGGTCAGATGACAGCAATTGACGGTGTGCATGTAAGGGTTCCTTCAGAAGGGCCAGGGACTTTTCTCCTTCCATTAAAACTGCCCATTCCTTCCCAGAGTCCCTTGGCCATGGAGCCCCAGTGTTGTAGAGGGGAAGGGGAAGCAATATGTTGGACCAGCATGCAGAGTGTCCCCTCCCTTCCCAGATGTTCCTTATGTGTAGGAACGGGGTTTCCTGGGGACATCTGTACATAGCTGAGTTCCTCTGTGTCTTCCCAGAGTGGCTATCACAGGCAGGGATGGGCCATGTGGTCTCAGCCTGCCTCTCTAAAGTGGTCAGTCAGGCCTATTCAAGGGCTGAACAATTAACAATTGACAGGTAGACAGATAAGGGGTAGATGCAAGGGTGGACTGCAGGATAAGGCAGTAGGCAAAGGACGGACAGGTGGATGGGGAGACAGGAAGATGGGCTGTGCAAGGGCAGGCAGGAAGGGAGGGGGCAGATGGGTACAACATGGAAATGATGGCAGTGGTAGGTGACTGAAGTGATCGGCAAGAGATGGCCAGGTGGGAAGATGATGGAGAGAAAGAGCAGACGGTGGATGGCTGGGTGAGCAGGAGTGAACAATAGTCACAGGCGGGAAGATGGAGAGAAACGCTGGTGGTAAAGGCTGCAGTCTGCTTGTGCGTCTTAAACATGCGGATGAACAGATGAGTGGATGGTTGGGCACAGCAGTGGGAATGGAGCAAGCACAGCACTCACCTAGGACTTCTTCCTTTCTTGTCTGCATGAAGGTGGAGTGTGGCTTCTCTTCCGACTTCACCACCAGCTTGAGAACGTTGCGGGCAGCTGTCAGCCAGAAGTCCTCTGCTCCCAGGCAGGGATACCCTTCTCAGCCCCCAGGCTCCAGGCCTCTCCTGGTTCTGGAACCTCACCATGGCTTGCCCCATTTTGGATCCAGAACCTCATTTACCTGTCTCTCTCTAGCACCTGGCTCCTACCCCAGTTATAGAATATCACACCCACAGTGTGATGGTGTGACAGACTTGACACAGACTGTTTCCAGATAGCCTGTACCTGTTTCTTTCTTCTTTCTTTCTTTCTTTCTTTCTTTCTTTCTTTCTTTCTTTCTTTCTTTCTTTCTTTCTTTCTTCTCTCTCTCTCTCTCTCTCTCTCTCTCTCTTTCTCTTTCTTTTTTTTGAGACAGGGTCTTGCAGCTTCAAGCTGACCAGCTTGGAATTCACTATATAGACAAGGGTGGTCTCAAATTTGTTGCAATCCTGCCTCTGCTTCCCTACACTGGGGATTATGGGTGTGACCCACCTCCCATGGCCCTCCTTGTCCATTTTGATACTTACTCTAACCTGAGAACCACACTGTAGCCTAAATCCTATCTAAGGTTTAGAACGTAATTTAAAAGCTGCCATTTGCTCTGGGTCCAAATTCTAAACTCAGAACCCATATTGGAGCTGGAGCCTACTTTGTTTAAAGACTCACAGCCTTTTCTGGAACCTGGTCCAGCCTGCAACTTATCTGGATTCCAAATAGAACCAACCCACCAACCTCTAGAAACTGCTCTAGAGTAGAAGCCTGGCTCCCTGGGCTTCTCTGTACCAGGGTTGGCCAAACTGGAGGCTCAGGAATGGAAGAACCATTAGTGGGCGGAAAGGACTGGGGCTACAGAGGAAAGTCCACTGCTCAGGTAAGAGCAAGAGGCCTGTTTTGTTTTGTTTTTTTCCATTGCGGGGCAGGCAACAGGAGGGGCCAGGCATGGGTTTGGAGTTCCCTTACCTATGAAGGCTTTCTTGTCATCCTCTGCCCCCAGGCGATAGCATCGTGGGAAGAAGGAGTCAGCATCAGCTTCATCAAACCATGGCAGATTCCGGAGGTTGAGACACAGACCCACCTATGGAGACAGCTGCTGAGAGGGCTGTGGAGGACACAGAGTGTTGAGGGGCTCCCCCACATGCAGCATATGTCCAGATACCCAGGAAGATCCTGCCTGGAACCTCCAACCTACTTGCTAGACCTGACTTGATATCCATCCATCTCCAGGTTTGAGCAGCTGAGAAAGCCTCCACCCACCCTTTCCCATCCATAAAAGCACATTGCACCCAGGAAGCCTTTATAGTTCACACCATAGTGTGAATGATATCATAGCCCAGTGGTTCTCAACCTTCCTAATGATGTGATCGTTTAATACAGTTATGTATGTTTACTGCCCCGACCATGAAATTATTTTGTTGCTACTTCCTAACTATAATTTTGATACTGTTATGAATCATAATATACATGTCTAATATGCAGGATACCTGATATGGGACCCCAAAGAGGCCACATCCCACAGGTTGAGAGCCACTGGCATAACAGATGCTGGTAAACCCTTCATTCTTTACACAACTTTTATACAACAGGCATGTGCTGGTATTCTCATCTAAAGATGAGCAAGTGGGCTGGGTGGTGATGGCGTATGCCTTTAATACCAGCATTTGGGAGGCAGAGGACAGTGGACTTCTATGAGTTCAAGACAAGCCTGGTCTGCAAAGTGAGTTCCAGGACAGGCTCCAAAGCTACACAGAGAAATACTGTCTTGTAAAACAAAAACAAACAGATTCAACGCAATGCCCATCAAAATCCCAACAAAATTCTTCAAAGACCTCAAAAGAACGGCACTCAACTTCAAATGGAAAAGCAAAAAAACCCAGGATAGCCAAAACAATCCTGTACAATAAAAGAACTTCTGAAGGCATCACAATCCCTGACTTCAAACTCTACTACAGAGCTACAGTACTGAAAACAGCCTGGTATTGGCATAAGGACAGGAGGACCAATGGAACCGAATAGAAGACCCAGATATCAATCCACACATCTTCAAACACCTAATTTTTGACAAAGAAGCAAAAAAATATCAAATGGAAAAAAGAAAGCATATTTAACAAGTGGTACTAGCATAACTGGATATCAACATGTAGGAGAATGAAAATAGCCCTATATCTATCACCATGCACAAAACTCAAGTCCAAATGGATCAAAGACCTCAACATAAAGCCAGCCACACTGAACCTTATAGAAGAGAAAGTAGGAAGTACACTGAATGCATTGGCACAGGGAACCACTTCCTAAATAGAACCCCAGCAACACAGACACTGAGAGAAACAATCAATAAATGGGACCTCCTGAAACTGAAAAGTTTCTATAAAGCAAAGGACACAGTCAACAAGACAAAACGACAGCCTACAGAATGGGAAAAGATCTTCACTAACCCCACATCAGACCGAGATCTGATCTCCAAAAATACAAAGAACTCAAGAAATTGGACAACAAAAGAACACATAATCCAATAAAAAATAATGGAGTTCAGACCTAAACAGAGAACTCTCAACAGAGGAATCTAAAATGGCTGAAAGACACTTAAGGAAATGTTCAACATCCTTAGTCATCAGAGAAATGCAAATCAAAACAACTCTGAGATTCCACCTTACACCTGTAAGAACAGCCAAGATCAAAAACACTGATGACAACTTATGCTGGAGAGATTGTGGGGAAAAGGGAACACTTCTGCATTGCTGGTGGGAATGCAAGCTGGTACAACCCCTTTGGATGTCAGTGTGGCGATTTCTCAGAAAATTAGGAAACAACCTTCCTCAAGACCCAGTAATACCACTTTTGGGTATATATCCAAAGGATGCTCAATCGTGCCACAAGGACACGTGCTCAACTATGTTCATAGCAGGTTTGTTTGTTATAGCCAGAACCTGGAAACAACCTAAATGCTCCTCGACTGAAGAATGGATAAGTAAGGGCTGGAGAGATGGCTCAGTGGTTAGGAGCATTGCCTGCTCTTCCAAAGGTCCTGAGTTCAATTCCCAGCAACCACATGGTGGCTCACAACCATCTGTAATGAGGTCTGGTGCCCTCTTCTGGCCTGCAGATATACACACAGACAGACTATTGTATACATAATAAATAAATATTAAAAAAAAGAATGGATAAGTAAAATGTGGTACATTTACACAATGGAGTACTACACAGCAGAAAAAAATAACAACAGCTTGAATTTTGCAGGAAAATGGATGGAACTAGAAAGCATTATTTTGAGTGAGGTAACCCAGACACAGAAAGACAATTATCACATGTATTCACTCATAGGTGGTTTTTAAACATAAAGCAAAGAAAGTCAGCCTACAAACCATAATTAGACAACAATGAGGACACTAAGAGAGACTTACAGAGATCTAATCTACATGGGAAGTAGAAAGTATAAAAAGACAAGATCTCCTGAGTAAACTGGGAGCATGGGGACCTTGGGGAAGGGCTGAAGGAGGGAGGGGAGAGGTAGGAGGGGAGCAGAGAAAAATGTAGAGCTCAATAAATATCAATAAAAAAGTTATCATAGCAAAAAAACAAAAACAAAAAAGATGAGCAAGTGGAGGCTGGGAGAGGTGGAACCACTTGCTAAGAAACCCAGTAACAGACAATGCTCTATTCAGGCCAGGGCCCCTTTGTTTACAATCATTTATTTGGTTTTGTGTTTTCAGACTTCATGGAATTGAGCCCACAATCATCATGCCAACGTATGTCAGATATAGTTCGGGGACTAGATGTGAACCCAAGAACATCTTGTGTTCTCTGCAGAAGCGGGGTTGCCAGCCCAAAGGCCAGGGGGGATGCCTACCTTTGTAGTGAAGGAGCCGGCACGGGCATAATGGTTTATCATCTGATCCTTGGAGAGGAAGCGACAGTCCAGCACATCTCGCCGAGTAGTCCAGATGAGGTAAGGGGTCTCGTTCCGAACCATGCGGGACTGGAGAAAAGGGGAGGAGATGGAGACAGGGAGGCCAGTGGGCACAGCTTCTCCCTGCCCTGCCACACAGAAAGGAGAAGAGGTGTCAAGGTGTCCTCTGGACTCCCCCAGCTCTGAATAAATAAGGCGTGAGAAGACATCTTCTGCAGAAGATGTACTGGGTGAGCAGACAGCAGGCCCAATTTTCAGCCTCCACTTGTGTTCCAAGGCAGTGACCAAGCTGCACACCACAATGTAATACCTTCCTCTGTGACCATCAGTGATTGTCCCAGTAGAAGGACCGTGACTCCAATCAATGTGCACAAAGCATGGACAGAGGCCCTCCATGGACCCAACCTTTCCATTCTTCTTACAACTCTGAGACACAGGATGCTCACCAGCCAGGAGCACTGTAACAGGCTCTGGTCTTTATTTTTAGAGACAGACTCCTGCTATACAGTCCACAAAAGCCTCAAACTTGCTAGGTAGCCCAGGCTACCTTCTAACTCATGATCTTCCTGCTTCAGCCTCCCAGTTGCTGGATTACAGATGTGCACCACCCTGCCTGGCTTCAAACTGCCCCCTCTGTGTATTGGGAAATTGCTACCTCTGTGTTTTTCAGGTCAGATGTAGTGGCACACACCCAGCACTCTGAAGGCAGAGGCAGCTGGATCTCTGAGTTCAAAGCCAGCCTGGTCTATATATGGACAGCCAGGGTTGCATAGAGAAACTGTCTTGGGGGGAAAGGAGCAAGTAAGAGAAAAGGCTTCATGCTGACAATTTCGTGTTGTTTTTTGATGAGCTAAAGTCTCTGTGCCTCTCATCTGTAGAATGCACTACCTTTACCTTTAACCCTTTCTTAGAGGGCTTGAGTAAGGACTGAACGAGCTGACACAGAAGATGCTTAGGACAAGGTTCAAAACGGCCGTGGTGGTGCTTGCCTCTTTTTGTTGTTTTGGTTTTTCGAGACAGGGTTTCTCTGTGTAGCTCTGGCTGTCCTGGAATGCCATAGGTAGGCCAGGCTGGCCTGGAACTCACAGAGATCCACCTGCCTCTGCCTCCAGAGTGTTGGGATTAAAGGTGTGTGCCACCACCACCTGGCCAGGAGGAAAAAAATTTTAATTTATCTTTATATGCATTGGTGTGACGGTGTCAGATCCCCTGAAACTGTTGTGACAGACAGTTGTGAGCTGCCATGTGGGTGATAGGAATTGAACCCGGATCCTCTGGGAGAACAGCCAATGTTCTTAATTGCTGAGCCATCTCTCCAGTCCCCTAGGAAGAGAATCTTAACGAGGGATTGTTTAGATCAGGTTGGTCTGTGGGAGGACCCAGGTCACCATGGTGGTGTTGTTCCTCGGGCTTGGGTCCTGGACTGTATATGAGGAGAGGAGGTGAAGCTAAGTGGAGAGCAAAGCATGCATTTCTCTGCTCTTGACTGCGGATGTGATGCAACCAGCTGTTCAAGGTCTTCATCTTGACTTCTCTGCAATGACTGACTGTAACCTAGAACTACGAGTTACACTTTCCATGACAAGTTGCTTTTTGTCAGAGTATGTTATTGTAGAAACAGAAATGAAATTATTGAAGGCAGCCAGGAGACTTGGCACATACTGGTGCCTGTTGCCAAGACCTAGTACCTGAGTTGACCCCAGAACACATAATGGGATGAGAGAATCAACTTCAGCAAGTTGTCCTCTGACCTTCATGTGCAGCTCCACACCCACATACATACATGTCATACACAAAGAAAAAGAAATGGCGATTTCATACAGTTCACTTAGCTCTGAACTCGTATTCTCTCTTCACCACACATGTCCTCCACACCAGCACCCCTCAGATTTTGGTGTGCGTATTTCTGTATGTGGGAATGTGTCTTTTGTGTGTGTACATGTGGAGGCCACAGTACAATCTTGGGGTCCCATCAGGAGCCATCCATCTTGTTTTATATTTTTTAAGGAGGTATTTGGGGTTTTTTGTTTGTTGTTTGGTTTGCTTGTTTTTTTGTTTGTTTGTTTTTTTTTGTTTTTTTGTTTTGTTTTGTTTTGTTTTTTTTTTGAGACAGGGTTTCTCTGTGTAGCCCTGGCTGCCCTGGAACTCACTCTGTAGAGCAGTCTGACCTTGAACTCACTGAGATCTGCCTGTCTCTGCCTCCCAAGTGTTGGGATTAAAGACATTTGCCGCCACTGTCCAGCTGACATACCTGGGTTCTGGGCTTGAACTCAGGTCTTAATTTTATTAAAGGATGCATTACCTTTGCTTGTCTCTTAACTTTTAAAGCCATTTCTTACAGCCCTCACTTGCCAAGGGCAAAGGAAAGAGATGCGCAAAGTACTTGGCAGGGAGAGCCATCGAAGCCACCATGAGTAGAAGATGTGGTTACCCTATCAGTCCTACTAAGTTCCTCACCATTCTGCAGATCTAGCCAGTCTTTAGAGACGCAATCTAGTTTTTCAGACTGGAAGCTGGGGTTCAGAGAAGGAAGGACATCCAACTGTTAGCCCCCCATTTTTATTGACCCCAGAGTCCTCACCATCAAAGCATGTACCCCATCCAGGTCATCAAATTCCAGAAAACCATCGAAGTCCAACAGCTGTGGCTCACGAAAGTCCTCGTTCTCTTCTTCATCCTCTGTGGATGCGGAGGACGACTCCATGGGACTGTGTCTATGCCCCACAGTCCTTTAAGGTCTCAACCCTGGACCAGTGGGGAGCAAACGGAAAAGAACTCAAGGAGGACAGCTTGTGCACAGGGAGGGACCTACTCACCATCCTCCGTGGCATCACTATCACCCATCAATGTACTGTCTAGATCCTTCTGGGGTGGTGGCAGGATGGTGCCTTGGGGATGGACCATCTTTTTTTCTACCCATCCCCTCTGGCGCAATAGACACCGGATCACTGGGTATCGGCCATGAATCATAAAGATCTTCTTCTGCTGTAAGATGAGAGGCAGGGACTTGCTTCAGCATCAGACATATAGGAGGCAATGGTGACCAGACAGGATCTCTGCCTTCAGGGAATTTTTATTTCCCAGTAGGAGGCAGCTCGTAAACAAGAAGAAAAATAAACATAAATAGTTAATAACTACTAAGTACCTATTATGTAGTAAGCACTTACATGCACCACTAAGAACAATTTGCATTTTAATTACATATTGAAGGCACACAGAGGCTAAACAGTTTCTCCAAATTTACACGGTAGTTAAGTGACAGAGCAAGGATTTCTTCCTTTCTGTTTGGTGCTGGGGATTAAGCCCAGCGCCTTCTACATGCTAAGCGCATGTTCTATCCCTGGTATTCCCAGTCTCAAGAGTAATGCATGGTCATGGTCACAGCAAACTGGGAAAGAGCCACGAATGCAGAGCTGAGCGAATGGCAATTAGAGCAGAGTGGGGTAGCATGTGCAAAGGTCCAGAGGCTAGCTAGAAGTCAGAAGGAACTGAGAGGTCAGGGAAAGTGAAGTCTGATAAATAGAGTTCCCAAGAATACTGGAGTATGACTGGACTGTGTAAAACCCCGTGAACCTTAAAATTTAGCCTTGCATTTTATAAGGAGACGAATGAGTCAAGAGGATAAGTAAGGAAGTCTCTATAAATTTACATGCAACTGCATGGAGCATCAATGGGGGAGGGGACAGGCACAGAGGCAGATCCTTAGGAGGATGCCATGGTCTGAACAACTGCAATAGTTAGAATGAGGGTGGTAACGTGGAAACTGGGAAGGAGCTGCTTCCCATTTTGGAGGTGTGGATGATGCTGATGGATGGATGGAACTGGAAGAATGGATTTCTGGTTTCTGAAGCAAGTGATGGAGAAAACTGGATACTGGGGTCGGGGGGCGCCAACAGGTTTGGACAGTTGAACAGGAGTAAGGTTTGGGATGCAAGCGTCAGATGCTGGTGAGCTCTTTGGATGGAGACATCCAACAGAGGGCTGGATCTCCAGGGTGGGGGGTGAAGGCAGGAAAAGGGTGGGGTAGGGCACGGTGTGATCCTGGACTCCTAAGCTCAAGGAAAGAGGTGCATGGAGACGGATCAGACCCAAGGAATCACCAACATCTGGGGAGTCTTTAGAGGCAGAGGCCAGGAAGTAAGCAAGGGGAACCAGGAGTGTAGAGCCAGCCAGCCATTTGGCCTAGGGTGGAATGTGGGACCCATTTGTAATACACAGTCCCCCAGCAGGAGAAAGGCAGTTAAGGACTTGGCTCCTTACTGGACCCCAGGGCCCCAGATGAGAGTAATTTCTAAAAGGAATGGGATAGAAGGGCTGGGGATCAGGACTGAGTGAGCTGAAAAATGCATCCCTAGGTAGAGACAAATCAGCCAAGACTATGGGCCCGATGCGTGCGTGTGTGTGTGTGCTTGTATTAAATCTTTCTTTGACATTTATGGATTTATTTCTTAAGGATATAAGAAACTAGTAAGTGTAGCCACCACCACCCTATCCCCTCCAACCTTGACGGCTCTCTCTACGTGGATTTTGGCGTTTCTGAGCCGGCCCATGTGGTGAGGTCCCTTGGAGAATCCTCGCCAGAGGACAAGGGAATCTGCAGAGAGATGCAGAGCAGAAACACAGAAAGCTGGGGGTTGGGCCCAGGGACTTCTCTGACCTCAGGTGCCTGAGCTCCCTTGCCCCTACCCTGCATCCAGACGCCCAATCTCCAATGCTCTCCAGATTCCCCATTCCTTCCACCCTCGCGATCTTTCCCTGTGACCACCAGAGTCTCAGGGCTGGCTGCCTGTGCTGTGCCTCACCATCAGGTGGCAGCGGGGCAGAAGGCAGGGGCTCATCCAGGGTCGGGGGGAGCAGGGAGCAGACGGGGCGGGAGCTCGCAGTGTCCTGGGCACCTGGCGCGAACGACTCGTGGGCGCTGCTTAGGTGGCGCACAGGCAATGGGCTGTAATCCCCACGGCAAGAAGTCCCCTCGGGCCTGGCGGAGGCGGGCCCAGGCCATTGCAGGCGGAACTGGGAGGAGCTGCGTGCCCAGGGCCACCGGGAAGGGGAATTGGTGTTGAGCTCGGGAGGCTGCGGCCTCCGGTGCCAGCTGCACTCTGAGCCGCCTTCTTGACGGTAACAGGCAGCCGCAGGCCTCAGCTGCCCGGCGCTCAGGAGAAGCGCCGCGCTGAGGCCCTGCATGCGCCTGTCGCCAGGATCGCTCCCAGCGCCCCAGTGAGTGCCTTCGCCCAGGATCCCTCTCAGGCCCCGCCCTCTGTTTCCCGTCTCCTAGGAGACAGTTGCCTAGGCACAATCAGACTCAGGTAGAGGGCTGGAGAGCGGCGGTGGGAAGTGGAGAGCCTTTCGTGGTTTTGGCTCTGGGCCTCACTTGCCACACTCTTGATGAGCTAGGCATCGAGCATGGAAGAACCAAGCACTGGGGCGATTATTAGAGTTCTTTATTTTTTTGTGTGTTGGCCTACACACACACACACACACACACACACACACACACACACACACACACACACACACACACTAAAGCTCTGGGATAAGGGCTGTCAACAGTATGTGGAAATCCAAAAGTTAGCAAAAGAAACAAAAAGGTGCTGGTTTAAGGGCATGGAAAAAGCAGTGAGCTGAAACTGGGAAGGGGCCTCCTGAAGGCAAGGCAGTCCACTCAGTGACCAGTTAAGCTAACAGTGCACATGCAAAGGAGCCAGGAACCACCAAGGGAAGAGATGAAATCCCAGCCTAGCAGTGGGAAATCCCAGCAACTGCCCTGTAGAGGCTGGGAACCTTTGAGGGGGTGAGTGAATTAAAGGCCGAGGTGAGGTAAGATCAGTCCTGTGGGGCCTAGGTGGATATGGCAGGTCGTCTTTGGGTTGCATATGGGGTGGCAATATAAGGTTCAGAGCACACACTGCCTCTTCCACTAACTTGAAAAAGTCAAATCATTTTTATCAACTGAAGAAATGGAAAGACGCTGGGCGGTGGTGGCATACACCTTTAATCCCAGCACTTGGAAGGCAGAGAGGCCAAATCACAACTCAGAGAAAATAAGCCAGACTCCAAAACAGTACATAATTTGTCTCACAATCACACTGCATAGCTAAACCTAGTACAAGCTGGGTGGTGATGGCGCACGCCTTTAATCCCAACACTCGGGAGGCAGAGGCAGGTGGATCTCTGTGAGTTTGAGGCCAGCCTGGTCTTCAAGAGCTAGTTCCAGGACAGGCTTCAAAGCTACAGAGAAACCCTGTCTTGGAAAAAACAAAAAACCTAGTACAAAGGTCTGATTCCAAGACCTTTTTGAGATGGTCTCAAGTACCTCAGGCAGACTTTCAACAACTGGACCACCAGCACACCTGGTGCTGGGATGGAACTCAAGGCTTCATGCATCGCCAGACAAAGCAGTCTAGCAGCTGAGCTATCTGCCCAGGCACTTGGGCTTCCTGTGAGGGTTAGAAGTACCAAATGGAGTTGGAGATGCCGGCTCTGGCAGTGTCTACTCAAGCAGTCCAAGAATCCAGCTGTCAGCCACCAGCAAGTCTGCCTTTGCTGCAGTGAATGTCCCCCAGCTACCTGTCCAGCCAACCCTCCCCCCACCCAGCATGGCTGGGAACTGGCCTTACAGAAGAGAGGGAGGGCTGGCTGGTTGGCAGCAATCTAGTCTGCTCTCAGCCTGTAAATCTGGTTTTACAGACTTTGTACCTTGGGAGATAATCTACAACATAAGCAGTTTTGGCTGGCTCACCGGAGCAAGGATGTTTGAGGGTTGAGTGACCAGCTGCCATTTCCTCCTGACTACCAGGCTTCACCAGGAGTACCTTTAACAGCCACTGCAAAGTTAGAACAAAGCCATGTACCTCAGAGGGTCCAACTAATTCAATAAGGCAGGTCACAGAGGGAGTGTCACAAAGGGATAGTTGCCCCCACCCCTCCTTTCTTTTCACTTGTTCTTTTCAAATGACCCTTTTTTGGGGGCTGGTGATAGGTTTGCATACTGTGCTCAAGGCCCTGGGTTCAATCCCAGCACTGAGAAATAATTCCCTCCAAACCTCAACAAAAACTCCTTTGGCCATCCAGAAAGCTCAGCTCAGCTCTCTCACACACACCTTTTTAGTTCATTTGAGAAAATTATCTTTCTGTAGTTCAAGGATGGCCTAGAACTCACAGAAGTCCTGCTTCCAATTTCCCCCAAGTGCTAGAATACTAGTGTGAGTCAACAGACCTGGCACAAGCCAACTGTTCTTGAAGCTTTCCCTGATACTCTCTTCTGCGAGCATACTTACCCCTCCTCCACTCCAATCATGAACACCACTCTTCAATGCCTATTTACAGATCCCACTTTTTCTGGACCTGCGTTGTATCAGAGTATGACTGAGTGTCAGTATTGATGCCCAGCATACACAGGAGGTACAGCAAATAGAGGGATAAATAGAGGGATCAACCACTGCTCATCCAGCATCTGTGTGGCAGGGGCAGTGCTATATGGCTCCCATTGTCTCTACATATTAGGAGACAGTGAGAGAGGACCGCTTACTTCAGGAGCCAGAAAGAAGTCATAGGCATTATCTGATGAACTTCCTGTACTGAGTAACCTATAACTGTCCAACACCTGTTAAGTCACTAGTGGGACTAAGATTTTGGTACAGTGTGGAGAGTGATTCCTGATAGCACAGGCAGTGTTCTCCCTCTAGCTCACAGAATGGGAGATCTGGAGCAAGCTATTTTCGACTGTGGCACCTGTAATCCTTATCCACAAAGTGGGATCTTGGTTTCTGAGGATACCTGAAGATAGAATAGAAGCATGATGTGGAAAACACTGCTGTCTCTGTTCAGGCAGAGACCACCTTCAGAATAATGGTGACTGACTGCAGTGAAGGTCTCTGGGTTGGGGCCCTTGGCAGAGACCAATGACAAAATTGTCTGGTGGACTGCTCCAGACCCAAGTGCTGGTCATACACAACTCCAAGAAATAAAAACCCCTGTCCTTCCACACATACACAGAGCACAGACCTCATGCAGCCCCAAAGGGGCAGGAAGAGACTTTAATTAGGGGAAGGGAGGATTCATCAGAATCAGAGACAGAGAGCATGGGAGCAGAGGAGCCGGAGCAGGCGAGGCCCAGCTGGGCACTCAAGGACTCACCTCTGCACCTCCAGCACAGGCACTGTACCCAGACAGGCAAGCCTTGGGGCCTCTCAGCTGGGGAGGTGTTGGTGGTGGTGGGGGAA
>PVIU01020858.1:0-33378 GCA_004026605.1 Ondatra zibethicus | reverse complement strand
AGCAAGATACCTTAATAGTGATTCTGATGTACTATTAATAGTAATTGCTATTATCCATGTCTATAGAAATAAATGGCAACTGAGACAAAAAGAAATATAACATGTACAGTTTGAAGAGAAAAACACACCAAGAAAGTCAATGTTGAAGTCACTGTGCTGAAATAGATAAGAGGGTGAGGGGAGGTTGATTAGCAATTGAAGAAAGTGAAGGGTGTCCTCAGGGTAAGACCCCCCACCAAGCTAAGATGCCATCTTGTGGAAGTAAATGGCCTGTGGAACTTACTGCTCCTAAAAACCGACAAATGAAAGCTGCCGCGAATGTGTTTAAAGGGGGCCAGGCTCCGTATCATGTGGTCATCAGTACTTGGTAGTTTTATCCACGTTATTCTGGCCTTAGAGGAATGAAGGATGCATGAGTAAAAGGGGTTGTGGAATCTTCCTTTCGGTCATGGAGAGGCTTTGAGGCCAGGCAATGTGTTACAGGGCAGTCACTGCATGAAGGCTTGGAGAGAGCGAGAGGCCCCTAGGAGCCAATGTATGAAACTGTGAAAGTGAAGCCTTGATTTACGCTAGAGGCATAGGATATCTGCCAAGGATAGCTTTACATAGGGAATGGAACCAGCCTAACACAGAGCTGTATCTTGCAGGCAGCAAAGCCTGGTGTAGGACATTGTACTTTAGAATTTAAAGTTTGCCCCCATGGTAATGGACTGCCATCCTTGTGAAACTATAAACCCAAAGTAAATAGTTCCTTGTAATATGTTACCTTGGTTTTATTACATCAATAAAAACTAATTATTTCAGAAGTCCATCTTGTCCATTCCTAGCAATATAGTACTTGAGGTCTTAACTAGAGCAGTAAGAAAACTGAAGGAGATCAAAGGGATACAAACAATAAAGGAAAAGTCAAAGTATCCTTATTTGAAGATGATATGATTTTATACATAAAAGATCCTAAAGACATACCAAGAAATGTAGTGGCATTTCATTTTCATTTTAATAAATAAAGTTTGCTTGAGGATCACAAAAGCAAAACAGCCACACTGGCCAGCCTTACAGACCAGGCAGCAATAACACACACCTTTAATCCCAGTAGTCATAGTAGATTGCCATAGAAACTAGGCGGTAGTAGTGGTGTACACCTTTAATCCCAGAACTAGAGAGAATTATAAAATGGGAGGAGGCAGTTCTTAGTCTCGATCTCATTCTGATATTCCTGGAGGCAGGTTCGCCATTTCGGACACTGATCGAGGTAAGAGCCAGCAGCTGGTTGCTTTGCTTTTCTGGTCTTCAGGTTGAACCCCAATTTCTTTCTCTGAGCTTTTATTAATCATACTTCAAGGAAACTTCTACAGCTGATGAAACTCTCAGCAAAGTAGCAGGATACAGAATTAACACACACACAAAAAAAAAAACAAGTAGCCTTCCTATATACAAATGACAGACAGACTGAGAAAGAAATCCAGGAAACAATACCTTTCATAATAGCCTCAAAAACTATCTTGGGGTAGCACTAATCAAGCAAGTGAAAGACTTACATGATTAAAAACTTTAAGACATTGAATAA
Organism: Ondatra zibethicus; assembly: GCA_004026605.1. Classification (NCBI taxonomy): domain Eukaryota; kingdom Metazoa; phylum Chordata; class Mammalia; order Rodentia; family Cricetidae; genus Ondatra; species Ondatra zibethicus. The sequence goes on along the minus strand of PVIU01020858.1, from coordinate 31,811 downwards.
AAATTAAAGAAGATCCCAGAAGATGGAAAGATCTGTTATGATTATGGAGCATATGAAAATGGCCATCCAACCAAAATAATCTATAGATTCAATGAAATCCCCATAAAATTTCAATATAATTCTTCACAGAAATTAAATAAAAACCACAATTTCCAACTTCATATAGAAACAAAAAAAAACCCAAGATAGCTAAGACAATCCTGAATAATAAAAGAACTGCTAGAGATATCACCATCTCAGATTTCAAATTGTACTATAAAACTATAGTAATAAAACAGTACGACATTGGCATAAAAGCAGACATGTTGATCAATGGAATTGAGTTGAAGACCCAGACATAAGTCCACTCACATATGGAAACCTAAATTTTGAAAGAAGCTAAAAGTGTACACTGTAGAAAAGACAGCATCTTCAACAAATGGTTCTGGTCAGAGGAAAGATATGTAGAAGAATGAAAGTAAACCCAGATCTATTGTCCTGCACAAAACTCAACTCCAAGTAGACTAAGTACCTTGACATAAGATCATATGATAGAAGGGAAAGTAGAAAATAGTCTTGAACTCATTGGACAGAGAGAAAGACTTTCTACACAAGGCACCAATAGCACAGGCTCAGAAATCAACAATTAAAGAAACCTCATTAAACTGAAAAGTTTCTGTATGGCAAAGGACATCATAATTCAGACAAAGAGGAAGCCTACAGGACTGGAAAAGATTTTTACCAATTACATATCCAATAGAGGGTTTCTATCTAAAATATATGAAGAACTAAAAGGGGGAATCTACTTCATGAAAAACTTCCCTTTGAAGTTTGAACAGTATACTGACTGATCTATGGGTATAGAAATATACCATTAAGAGTCATTTTATTACTGTGTTTACCATAGTAGAATACTGTCACAGGCTATATCCACCACATTCCGGGGTAGACTCTATGCCCATGAGTAGTTGCCAGTCCCTTATAGCATTTATGGAAAATGGCTTAAATAGCAAGTATTCATATTTCATGGACATCACTTATGCTTTCTGATTAGCTTGTCAGGCTTTAAATACTTATAAAATTTACTTATTCAGCTTCCAACAAAAGATGAGACTTCACAGATTATGGATTTATGAAGATATCTGTTTATTTTAAAGTCCCTTAAAATCACTTTAAAGCTCTAATAAGTAGTTTTGAGGTTATTATGGTATATTCTGTGGTGATGCAATATTCTGAAAATATCTCTAACATCCTAAGAGACTGGGATACTTGCTGGACCTTGAAGTCATTTAAAACTTAAGACTGCTACTCTACTGCATACTCAGCCTGTTTATTTAACCTGCATTTCAGAGAACAATGCAACAACCAACCTTACTCACCTCAGATTTGCCTTGCAATCAACTTTTCCAATCAAAGTTAATGCATACTTACAATCTTAAGTTATGCATTCTTCCAGGTCCCTGACCCAGAATAATGTGTGTGTATCATTTGATGAGAACTGCAATTATAGAAGTTGAAAGTAACTTCCTAAACTCTACCATAGACTTTCAAAGCAATAATTTAAGAGTATTGGTTGATAAATAATGATGTTTGTTATCTGAGTTAGTCGGGATCAGTTGGAGCCAGTGATTTGGTCCCTTATAAAACTCTGTTAAAGATTTCTGTAAAGTATCCCATTCTTTCCCCATGTGACCCTTTTGTGCTTTTCAATGAACACAGAGTTAAGCCCTTATCCAGGGACATATACACACAGCTCATAGAACACACAGACTAAAACACACACAGAGAAATGGACACACACAGGAACAAGCACAGACACAGGGACAAGAAGATCCACAAGACTGGCACAGGCAAGCACAGATTCAGACTCATGCAACAGAAAGCCAAGGAGGTGGAGGACACAAAAAGCATAAAGTGAGAAACTCATATCTGGTCTTGCTTTTGGTTAAATGACTCCAAGTGCTTTTATCTCTTTCGTTAACATGATGTCAATGCATTATTGGTGACTCAGGGTTAATCACTAATGTGTATATTATGCACAATAATCCACACCATGTACATGCATATCCTTAAGTGTTAAAGCTACTATATATTTAGGCATTCTGTAAATATTAGACAAAAGTTAAAACTAAAACATGATATTATTCCTTCTCCAAGACTGATTAAATTGTCCTTCTGAGTGATCAAAACTTGGAAACTAAAGTGAACAAGGATAAAAGTCAAAGAGAATAAAAGGGTAAGAGAGCAACCAATACTTTGACTCTTGCTGTCCAAGGTCAGTCAGCACCTAAGAGATGACAACATCTACCTCCAATCCCAGTAAGTCACCAGATTTTAACCAGAGAGCTCATATAACCACAGAGGTAAGTACACAGTATGTAGAGATGAGACTCTGGAGAGAAGAATGTCTGCAATGCTTCCAAGGGAAGCCACATGGTGAGCTCCAGATGCATCTCAGAAAAATGAACAAGTGATGAAGGAAAACCTAAGATAAATCAGTGGGTTCCACTTAAGTCCCTAATAGTAAGTCCTAAGGAGCCTCAACTAAACTTAACAGAAAAAGGGGATCTGTTCTTAGTCATTTTTATAGTCTTAAACACCCAACAGGAATTTGTAGACAGAATGGAACAATTATTAACACTACAGAGCAAAAATGGCTAGATTGGATCTAGACTAGACTCTGAGCACTATGCCAGCTATTATATTTTGTATTCAAATGGATACTAGTGGGCACAGTATTGAGGAAAAAACCGACCAAGTTTTACAGTCTCTAACTATACCTGGAATGCCTGAATCAGCACTTATGAAATGTTCCAAATTGGCATACTGTTAGTTCTTACAAAGCGTTCACATCAGCCCTGCTTTATTCATTATTATTGTGCTATTTTAATATACTTTCAAGCAATGGCTACTTCCCTGTGTGGCATGTGTTCTAGGCATTATTCTCTGAGTACTGGAACTTTCCTACTGGTTTTCCTTATTCTTTTGTATGTGCATGTTCTCTGGAAAATGTATAGGACAAATCGGTATCATGTAGTCAGGTAGGAAACGTGACTTCATTATAAAACAAAACTTTAACATGAAAAGCAAGCCCTTCAGTTACAATAGTACAGTTACATTTTTTTTCTTACAAAAGACACAATGTCTGAGAACATTTCTGTTCAGATATTCACATCATTATATGAAAACCCCAAATAAACAGGGGGCATAGAAGAGTTACCATGTTGTGTGTCCCTATGAAACCAAAAGATCACTTAATATATTTATTACAAAAAAAATGCTAACTGGCTACTACTAAGGGAATCAATTAAACATCTTAAAATCCAGACAAAACAAAGAGGATTCTAAAGGGGTCAGGAATGATTCCCCTAGAAAGCAAGAAGTAACAAGAGAAGAACATTGTCTCTTTAAGAATATATGCAAAGAGCTGGGAATTGGGAAAGGAGACAGTCTCAAATAGGAAACAAAATGTTTAAATGCTAGCATTTAAACAAGCAATTCTCTAACTGATTATCCTTGTTTAGTGATATATGAACCCCATAAACAGTATAGAGCCCTGGAATGAGCAAAGAATTAAAAGGTAAACTAAAGACATAGGACAATTAGCTTGCCTCCCAGGCCCAAAGCTAAGAAAAGTTACATGGCAAACTCATGGTGATTAGTTTGGTTATCTATCTTCCATTGGAAACAATCACTTTATATTTGGGGCCACAGAGAACATTCTTTAACTGAATGCAAAGTTGCAACAGTAGTTAATAGAAAGGAGTTAAACAACTGTGTTAAACAGTAGGAGGTGGTTAAAGCACCAGTAACAGACTGCAGTTAGACAAGCAGTTAGCAGAAGGTATTTAGACCAGCAGTTAACAGAAAGTGACTAGACCAACAGAAACAGAAGGCAGTTAAAATAACAGGAGCAGAAGGGGTTTGGCTAACAGAATCACAAAGGAAGTTAGAGCAACACTAACAGAAGGTAGTTAGACCAATAGAAATAGGAGGTGCTTAAAGCAACAGAAATAGACAGCAGTTAAACTAACAGTATTTGAAGGCACACTAACAGTCATAGAAGGTGGTTAAAACAGTAGTAATAGAATGCAGTCAATTCACTTGGGCTGAGCTGGTGAAGTACATTTTCACTCCAAAGGCCCACGTGCTCCTGGGTAAAATGTAGTTATCTAACTTCCATCTTTCTTTGCTTTTGCTTTGACTTTTATTTTTTTCTCCTTCCTTCTTTCCTAGAAAGGAGGTGCTTGACTTTGAACCTATGGACTCACACATGCTGAGAGCCAATGCTAAAACCCTGAACTGTACTCCCAACCTCTTTTTCCTCTTTTACTTTAAATTGCAAGACAGAGCCTCAGTGAGGTGCCCAGACAGATCACAAACTCACTCTGTAGCCCAAGCAGGCCTTGAACTGGTAATCCTTCTGTATCAACCTCCAGAATATCCGAGATTATAGGCCTATGCAACCAGGCCTAGTTCAGAATGACATTTTCAGGTCAACCTCAGTAAAAGCATTAACAAAGACTGGAGATACCTGGTTCTTTATTGTCTCTGCATGCCCATTTTATTCTTCAAGCATATTGTGATACTGGGGAAAAAGCTCTGATCCTTTCCTCTGATGTGTTTGGAAATGTACTAATGTGGATGTGTCCCTAATCTTAGCGTGTATCCCCAAGGAGTAAACAACCACAACTTATCAGTTTCCAATGGCATGTTTCTAACTTCCTTCTAAGCTTTCTCCAGCTACATCGTCGATGGTCACATTTCTGTCTGGAATCTGTTTATGATGCCTTTTAGGTATTTCCTAGGATAGCATAAGATTTCTCTGCTATGTTCATCTAGTATCCAAATACAAAGTCACATCCACAATTTTACATACTCATTGGAGCAGCAACCCATTCCTAGGTACTAGAAGCTATATGTTTAATTCCTATGATGGCTATAGTGAACCACCAAAAATATGGTACCTTCAAACACACATTTAGACTCCTACATATCAGCAGGTCAGAAGACCAAAATCAGTTACACTAGGTGGAACACAAGGTTCCAGTGGCATCCTCATTCTGTAAGCTCTGGAGAGAATATTTCCTATGCCTTTCCCAACTCATAAGGTACATTCTTAGTGTTGTTGTTCCTTTCTTTATATTTTTAGCCAACAGCACAACATCTTGTTCTAGTGGTCACATTTTTTTTTCTTTTATGCTGAATCTATCTCTGCCTTGCTCTAAAGTGGGCATGTGTGAATACATGTAGGTTCTCTCTGACTCTAAAAAAGAATCTCCTATGTCAAGAACCTTAAACATATCTGTGAATTTGCTTTAGCCACATAAGCTAACATTTATATGCACAATGAAGTAGGTTCTAGATTATTTTGAAGGTCATTTCTTAGATTAACATGAGATGTCTTCAAGCACTTGTTAGAGTGGAGTGAGGAAGTGAAACAGAGAAGGGAAGAAAGCATTCATTATATAGAAGCAGAAATCACTGAAGAACTTTATGGAATCTTTTGGAGACACAGTATCCACAGGAAGACAATGCTCCACCACCTTGAACTTGCATATTCTTGGGAAGAATGGATTCTGATGGTCTAATAAAGTCCCATATACAAAGAATGACAAGTTTTGACACTAGAAAGTATGTATAGGCCGTGGGAAGCACAGGCAGGACACCATAGTATCCTTAGAAATGCTTTCTTCTTACATTTTCCCCATAATTTCATCATTCATTACAAAATACATATATTAAAGCTTCTTGGCATCAGACACTGAGTTAATTGCTATATACTGAATGTCAAACAAAACAGGCATTATTATGTCCTTATGGGTATAGAAAGGGGTTCTAAAGGGACATGGGCTAGTTAATGAATGGTGGATTGTTTACATAAGTAACCACGTTATCTCATTCTCTTTAACCACTCCTTCCATGTCTTAAGAATGTGGTTTTGTAGTTCTTCTCAACCAGACATAGTACAAATGCCCTCACTCATAAATCTGGGCTTGTTTTACCATTTCTCTGGATAAATAAAATAGGAAATGATGGATGGCCTAGTCTTTAGTTGAGGCTTGTGGTTTTTCTCTGTTACTTGAATTTCCTACTTCTATCATGTCAAAAGTTATGAAACAGTTTACTAGAAAAGAATCAAGCCTTTAATCCCAGCATTGGGGAGGCATAGGTGAGTTTGAGGCCAGCCTGGTCTAGAGAAAGAGTTTCAAGATAGGCTCTAAAGCTACACAGAGAATCCCTATCTTGAAAAAAGAAAAGAATCAATTGGATAGATATCCTTTACTTTTATAATTCAATAATGCATATACATGTTTATATATATGAATACATATATATGAGAGGGGCCTTTTTGGGAAAACTAGCTTGTGCAAATATAGAGAGTGACAAGTCCTATGACATGTCATTTGCAAGCTGTCAGAGACCCTGGGATATCAGGAGTTTGGTTTAATCTTAGTTCAAAAACCTCAAAGCCAGGAAAACTGATATTATAACTCAAACTGAGACAAAAGACCTGTGAGTTTGGGTGTATGAGGGGTTTCTGGTAAAAAATAGTTCCAAGATTGGATAAACTCCTGTTATGATTCCAGGAATGTTAGGAGAAGATCATCCCAACTCCATAAAAGAGAAAAACCAAATTTTCCACTTTTATTTTACTCTACCTGGGCCCTAGTTGATTGGGTGGTATCTCCCCATATTCAGAGTGGATTTTTATAACTTGGTCTGCCTGTTCACACCCTAGCCTCTTATATACTCTCACAGTCTTATCCAAAAATAATGTTTTACCAGATCTTTAGGCATCCTTTAAAAAGTCAATATTTAGCATTAACTATCACCAAGACAGCACACAAAACTGAGTTGAGTCAGTCGAATTGTTTTTCTAAGGCATTAGATGAATGCTCCCAGGCATAATTGGCAAAATCAACTCAAGTGCCCAATGGTATTCAACGATCATAACTGAAACCAAAGACACAGTCAAAGTGAGTATACCTCACAAAGCACAGAAAACGATATATATAAATGGCTGTGGGCTTTGATTTTTATAAAGGCTGTCCTGAAATATACCCCACATATCATAGAATCCAAGCATTTCAAGTGTATCATCAGATGGCTTTTAACACATATCTGGATATGTGTAGCCACCCTAACTGTTCATCAGATCAAAATGAAACCTAGTTAACCGCAATGGGCCACACACATGAGAAGCCTTGAGAATAGGAGGAGAGGGACTTGTTGGGAGGAAGAGATTCAGAAGAAGAGGGAAGGAGGATGAGAGAGAATACTACTGAAATTCCTTCAATATATGTATAAACCTGCCAAGGAATAAAAAGGTAAATTGGAGAAAAACAGAACCCTGTACCTATTTGTGATTTTTCTTCTAGCCCTTCCTTCATACCCCATAGCTCTAAGCAAATTTCTTTATGTCTCAGCAGGATTACCTTTGGTAGACACTCAATAGAGATAAAAATAATATATAATATGCTGGGTTTTTTTTTAAAAAAAAATAGGTAATCTAAATTGACTTATCATTAAGTTTATTGATTCTTCAGCCATTCAGGTTTACTGTTTCTTTGCACCTCTCGTCATTTTGGTTGGAAACTGAAATCTCAGATATTTTATCAACTGGGGATATTGATCCCCTCTTAAGTATTATTTCTACATTTGTTTGTTTCCTGGAAGGATGGATTATTTTAGTGATTTCCCTCAATGTAGACTTTGGTAAATCCAGACTCCCCAAAGAGACAGCAGTCTTGACAGGACTATTTTTGTTTCTTTCACTGATCATAGCTCCACATTAAGTCCACCTTTCTACTGTGTTTAACAATTTTCTGGGGTGGGTAAAGGAGAGAAAGAGACTTGGGTGGTATGTGTGCAGGCTTCTCTGAAGTGTTATTACTCTAGGTCAATGGGTAAGATTTATTGTGTCCTAGGAGCATTCCCCCATTTGTCTCTTTTCCAGCTTTCCTCCACCAAAATTAGCCAGTGTAAACTTACATATGTATTTCCAATTAATCTATTCATCTTTCTTCAGTCTCCTTTTACCACAACTCCCACTGGTGTTGAGAATACCCTTAGGCTTGAATTTCTACACTTTTTGGCAAATGGAGCTTTGAGGAGTACTCGGGGTGCTCTGTTTTATGGTGTGCTTCTCTGCCATGGCAAATTCTCTAAACCTTGGTTCTTGCACTGGAGCTGAAGACAGAGGCGCAGTAATCTCAGAGGGAAACCCTGTTCTGGGGACTGAAGCATTCCTAAAAGGAGAGGGTGACTCATGTGGTCAGAAAAAGAGAGATATACAGTAAAGATAGATTCAGACCAAAAAAAAATCTCTAAATGGTTTATAGTATATTTAAAAATATATGTAGATAAAAGAAAAAGAATAAATTCATTTAAATAAAAGGAAGAAAGAAAGAAAGAAGAAAGAAAAAAAGAATAGTTAGGTGTGGTGGTGAACACCTTTAATCCCAGCACTTGGGAGGCAGAGGCAAGCAGATCTCTTTGAGTTCAAGGACAGCCAAACAGAGAAACCCTGTTTCAAAAAACCAAAAATTAAAAATAAAAATAAAAAAATAAGAGATTAAAATAAAGACATGTAAAGATGGAAAATACACAAAGAATCTGGATACTGTATGTTATTGTGTTGTCTTTGGATTGTTTGATGGCTGAGAAAGGAGCAACAGCTGCTAAAAGACATTAGATTGCAAATGATGCTGGATTAATCCAACATATGTATTTTGAAAATGCTTTGGTTTCAAAATTTAAGTCAAAAGATATGTTACTGTAGAGAGCAGGTTTTGCTTTTGTTTCCACAGGAAATGAGAGGTTGTGGATTCATTCTGGGTTAAGAAAAACTATGTTTGATTAAGGAAGAGCCCTTGAAAAATCTCTAATGGGAACAGATGACCCAGATGATCCAACATTTTAGAAGACTTCTGTTGGAGTTTCTTCTGAGTTCTACATCAAGAACAGCCTCCAGACAGTTGACTGAGATTATTAAACCTCACAGAATATTCTAGAAAGGACTTGACCATAATCCTAACTTTTCTTTAGGTCCCCATAAGATTATCAGCACCCCCAATCAACAGGAAGTATCCTAGAAAACTATGCCCACATTCCCCCAAAATGGATTATGGATGTTTTTCTTTGTTTAGAGTGCTGGTTACAAGTTGTTATGGATAATGATCATGAAGAAAGCTAAACAAAGGAGATTAGATTCAGAGTTTTGCTTTGAAAAAAAGGGGAAGTGCTGTGGGACAATGATCTTGTACCCTGTAAATATTTGTCATTTGTGTTGGCTTAATAAAACACTGATTGGCCAGTAGCCAGGCAGAAAGTATAGGCAGGGTGAGCAGAAGAAGAGAATTCTGGGAAGAGGAAAGTCTGCAGTCGTCACCCAGATGGAAAGGAAGCAAGATGAGAATGCCTCACTATTAAAAGGTACCAAGCCATGTGGCTAACATAGACAACAATTATGGGTTACGATGTAAGGATTAGTTAATAAGAAGCCTGGGATAATAGGCCAGCAGGTTTATAATTAATGTAGGCCTCTGTGTGTTTCTTTGGGATTGAACAGCTGCAGGACCAGGTAGGACAAAAACCTCTGTCAAAAAAATGGCACCTGGACTTGTAGGACCCACATAAAAATGACTACTGAAGCTGCCTAAAAAGGGTGAGACAGTCCTTTGGGATTCCTGCTTCATGAAAGAGTCTGCCAGACATTCTGCAGGACACAGAAGAAAACTAACTGACAAACTGCTAATATAGGTGAAACAGTCTTTGAAATTTCCTCCTTCATGGAAATGTCTGCTTGATACTATGGGCTGGTAGTCTAACGATGGGTGCCCCAATGGTATAGAAGAACTTCGGGTGACTGTCCAGGCAGTAAGATATCTCTGTCAATTCTAGAGTTTTGGAAGTTACTTACAATGCACTTTCTGTTATTATATCCTTCTGGAGTCTTTGATGGAGTTGAAAAAATTTATAGTTATAATTATAGTTTTCCTTAGTTTGATAAAAGATAAAGTAGATATAATATTGTAACTGTAATTCTTGCTTGGTACCTGTTTTGTTATATATAATTTTACTATGTTAAAGTTAAAACCTTCCTTTTTATTTAAATAGAAAAGGGGAAATGGTGTGGAAAGTCTTTCTGTATATGTGTTGCTTTTATTGGTTAATAAAGAAGCTGCTTTTGGCCAATGGCTTAACAGAATATAGCCAGGCTGAAAAAGATATATAGAAAGAGTAGGCAGAGTCAGGAGAAGCCATGTTGGTGTAGGAGGTCCTTCTGTTTGTGTGTTGCTTTCATTGGTTAATGAATAAAAAAGCTGCCTTGGCCTAGTTGATAGGGCAAAACTTAGGTAGGCAGGAAAGACAGAAGTGAATCCTGGAAGGAAGAGAGACAGAGTAGGAGAGAGATGCCATGGATCCGCCAGAGACAGATGCTGGGAATTTTATCCAGTAAGCCACGTGGTGATACACAGATTAATAGAAATGGGTTAAATTAAGATGTAAGAATTAGTCAATAAGAAACTAGAACTAATGGACAAAGCAGTGATTTAATTAATACAGTTTCTGTGTGGTTATTTCAGGGCTAAGCTAGCCAGGCGGCTGGGACAAACAAGCAGCCCTTCCTTGCAACACCATGTAGCTGCATCAGGAGACAGACTCCTCTACTGGAGCTCACTGAAACTTTGCCAGTAGGCCATGACCTTGTGGTGATGCACAGATTAATGGAGATGGGTTAGTTTAGAATATAAGAGTTAGCTAGGAATACGCTTAAGCTATTGGCCAAACAGTATTGCTATTAATACAGATTTCTGTGTGATTATTTCAGGAGTCTGGGCAGCTGGGAAATGAATGAGCAGTCTCCAATAATGTTTTCTTGAATAATATCTCTGCTAGGCCTGGGAGTTCATACATTTTAATCTCTATATTTAGAAAAATGAGGCAGAAGGCTTGCTGTGAGTTAGAGGCAGTTGGAAGGAAAGAGTAGTACCCAGTCTTGAAAAAACAACAAAAATAATCTCCATTTGTTATGTCTGTGGGACTATTTCCAGAGATTTTTGAAGGTTGCTTGAAAAATAATTTATAACATTTTCTGGGAAACTAGTGGTAGAGCACCTCACAGTATTTAGTTGAAAGAATTCATTTTTAGAATTTATTAAGATTTGCTAGTCTATTACATAGCATTACTATGGCAAAAGATAACAGACACATGCTACTTTTTGTGGAGCCACAGATCCCCAGACACTTAGTATTTCCTGGAAATTTTAGAGTATTTATTCCATTGCAAATGAAACAACCCTAGAGACAGTACACTTATAATGTTCTTCTATGAGAAATAACTTTGTAGTCTGGAAAATATTTTATTGTGTAATTTCCAAAACTGGTTCTCATAAAATAAGCTATATGGAATGGATTTGACTTGTAGAGAGGCTGAAATGATGCTTCATTCCTTAAGCAATAAGAAATAGCCAGCAATTCATTGAATTACAGAGAAAATAAACTCCCACAATTTTCACAGTGGCAAGCAAAACAGCAAGACCTAAGATATGCCTTTAATTAAGAGGTGCCATCACTACAGTTGAAAAGATCATTTTATGAAAACTGAACTTGTCAAATAATAACTTCCTCCTCCAGGCATGTGGGCAGAAAGTGTGACACAAACAAAACACAACAAAACACTTCTACACCAGAGTCAAAAGAGACAGACGTTCTGGGGTGTTTTACTCATAAAACAAAGTTTCCAAATCACTGGATAGGTAATTAATGACATCTAAGCATCAATAAGATTTTTCCATGGAGATAGCTAAAGCACCCACTAGAGCCCCCGTATAAAATTTCTACTATCCTTCCTTGACCTGCAAGAGCTGTCATCCCTGAGACTTCTCAGTCTGTCCATCTCTTTCTTCATTACAATATATTCAAATTGATCGAAAAGCACAATTTGTGGGACAAGTAAGATGGCTCAGTGGGTAAGGATGATGATCTGAGTTCAATCGCCCAGAACCACATGGTGGAAGAAGAGAACCAACTGCTACAAGTTGTCTCTTGACTTGTGCACTAACTACGGCATATGAACACATGTGCAAGCAATGAAAAGGTAATGATTTTAAGTGAAAAAATTTGTATGTCCTGATAAGTTTGATTTTTTTGATTTACAAAGACTTTGTATTATTTAAATATTTTAAAGAATTATGTTTGTTTACTGAGTATGAGTGTTCTGTGTGAATGCATGTATGTGTACCACAAGCATGTCTGCTGCCTGTATAGACAAGGCACACATCAACATAATAAAGGCCATGCATGGTAAATCTACAGACAGCATCGTGATAAGTGGTGAAAAACTAACATTACTACTATGATCAGAAACCAAACAAGGGCATCCATGGTCCCCACTTATAATCATAATACTGTCTGACACCTGAGCTTGAGCTAAGACAATAGAAAGAAATAAAAGAGATACAAATCAGAAAAGAAGTCAATGCTTCCATATTTGCAGATGATCTTATTGCAGACATGAGACCCTAAAGTCTTTTCCAAAAAGCTCTTGGAGCTGATAAGTGCTTTCATCAAAAGGGCAGAATACAAAATTACCAACAAAAATTACTAGCCTTTTTATATACCAATGACAGACATACTGAAAAAGAACTTGAAAAAGAAATCTCACTCATAACATCCACAGAGCTTAAAATAAAATACCTGGAAATAAAGCTAGCCAAGAAATCAAAGGGTCTCTACAATGAAATCTTTAAAACACTGAAGAAAGAATTTGAGGGAAATACCAAAAGATTGAAAGACCTGCCATGCTCATGTATTAGAAGAATTAGCATTGTGAAAATGGTCATCTTTCCAAAATTAATCTACAGATGTGATACAATTGCAAGCAAAGTATCAGGACCTTTCTTCACAGAAGTAGGAAAAAAATCACAAAATTTATATAGAGGCCCAAAGCAAACCTGAAGAAAAAAAAGAACCCAACTATAACTTCATATAATTTCAGCTACCTTATCTTTGGCAAAGATACCTAAAAGCAAACACTGGAGAATATACAGCATGTTTAACAAAGGTACTGGGAAAACCTCAAGTAAAAGTAGATCAAGGATCACAGCATAAAACCCGATAGCCTGAATTTGCTAGAAGAAAAAACATAAATCATGCTTCTACTTATATTTACAGGTAATTACTTTCTAAATAGGATACCTACAGTTCTGTAGTACAGGAAATAAGATGAAATGGAAAATGGTATCTTATGAAACCAAAAAGCTTCTATATAACAACTCGTTGCTATATAGGTGACCAATTGAGTGGAGGGGCAACCAACAGAATGGGAGAAAGTATTTGTCAGCTATATATCAGACTTGGGATTAGTGTCTGGACTATATAAAAGACTTAAAAAAAATAAATATCAAGAATACAAAGGCACTTAAAATGGGCTATGGACATAAGGGAAATGCAAATCAAAACACTAATTTGAGATTTCATCTTCTACCATTTAGAATGGCTAAGATCAATTAAAAAAAGTGACAGCTCATGCTGGTGAGGATGTGAAGTAAGAGGACTATTCCTCCATTGCTGGTGGGAGTACAAACTTATACAACCACTGTGAAAATCAGTGTGTTAGTTCCTCCTGAAGATGGGAATAGATATAATTCAAGATCTAGCTATAGCACTTTGGGTATATTCCAAAGTATGTTTCATCCTGCCACAGAGATACTTGCTCAGCCATATTCATTGCTGCTCTATTCATAATACACGGAAGTTAGAAACAACCTAGATGTCCCTCACCCAAAGAATGGATAAAGAAAATGTGGTACATTTACACAATTGAGTGTTACTCATCCATTTAAAAATGGCATCAAGAAATTTGCAGGCAAATGGATGGAACTAGAATAAAATCATCCTGAGTGATGTATCCCAGACACCACTTCCTTCTCAAAAAACGAACAAACATATGACATGTACTTGCTTATATATGGATATTAGCTGTTAAGTCAGTGATAATCAGGCTATAATCCATAGAACCACAGTGGGTAGGAACAGAGCAAGGGACTAAAAGAAACAGACCTTGTTAGGAAAGGGAAAATTGTCATCTCTTGCCACTAAGTAAAGCTTCTTGTCCTAAGATTGGGTTACATCTAATTCCCAAAGGGGCCCCATGGGATTCTCGCAAACAACCCATGTTGTTGCCAAGACTATAGGTTACTCTCCACAAACTGACAGCAAGGCCCTACTGCTAAACACAACACCTATACTAAACATGGAGGAATCAAGCTGATGCCTACTTATAGCCTTAACCCCTACATTCCAACTTCTTTGATACAGAAACATATTCTGCACCCTATCAAAAGAGAAGTATAAACACTAAGCTAATCACACAAGTCCTTTATCTAAAATGGTATACTGCCTACAAGATATGATATGGTAATTGTGACACAAATAAATAATTTGTCTTAAAGCCTACTCCATGAGATGGAACCCATATCTTACACTACTTGAGTGACCATGAACTGAGACTTAGGTAGTCCATGAACCTAGAACATAGAGTAAAACCAAATAACACTGGCCTAAAAATGGAAAGAAATGTGTAGTGATAAAATGACTCCTAATGATGTTCAAATATATTGATAGATCAGTCCCTGGTTCAGCCATCATCAGAGCAGCCTCCTGCAGCAGATGGGAACAAAATACAGAGACCCACAGTCAGATATTATGTGGAGAGTGAGAGACCTTGGAACACTCAACCATAAATAGGATGTCTTCATCAAATCCCTCCTCTCAGAGCCCAGGGAACCCTGCAGAAGAGGAGGCAGATAGAGTGTAAATATCAGGGGAAGGAGGACAACAAGAAAACAAAGTCCTCTAAATGAACCTGAACAAAGCTCACATGAATTCACAGAGACTGAACTACACAGGTCTGCTTCAGGTCCTCTGCATACATACATACATGCATATTGTGTGTGTGTGTGTGTATGTGTTTATGTGTGTGACTGTGTGTGTGTGTGTCAGTGTGTGTATGCATAAAAGGGCTTCCTGTTTAGTGTTTTTATGGGATTGCTGAGTGTATGAATGAGTGGGTCTCTGATTCTTGTGCCTTTTCTTAGGCTCTTCTGCTGGTTTGTCTTGTCCAACTCTAGTGATAGTTTTTATTTTATCTTATTATATTTTATTTTCTCATTAGTCACCAAGAAAATTCTCACTAATAATATATTATGATCCATCACACACCAATCACCAGCCCATCACCAGGACTAGAAACAACAACAAATTCTGGCAGCGCTGTGGGGAAATGAAGACAATTATGCACTATTGGTGGGAGTGTAAACTAGTACAAGCACTCTGGGAATCAATCTGGGGGTTCATTTAAGAAAAGTAGATCTAGGTTCCACACGACCACAACCCTGCCTCCCCCAAGCCTGCCCTTTTGTCTGTGAGGTCCTTGGCCCAGCAAGAGTTCCTGCTCCTGCACTGAGAAGATCCATCCAGAGGGGTAAGAGTGTGCCCGCCTGGCTGGACGGTCCCAGGAACGGAGTACAGGCCCCCTCCATTTCCCTAAATGTTTCTGGCCATTCAGCAGGGTGTCTCCCCCTCTACTGGCTTTCTCTATTTACCTCATCCCATCTTTCCCCCAAGCACTCCTTTTCATCTGTGGGGTCCTTAGATTCACCGGCACAGCCTACGTCAGAGCAGAGGGCATCTGAGAGCCAGCTCCAGTGCTGAGGGGTCATAAGAGAGGGCAGACAAAGAAAACACCCCAAGTACACAGTCAGTCACAGCAAAAACTGGCTCAAGATGCCAAGGCTCTCCTGGATGCATTTGAAGGAAGAGATGGGCAGGCACCAATGCAAGAATTCCTCCAACAACCTAAAAACCAACATGACAACACCAGAATCCACTGAACATGCAACAGAAAGACTTGAACACCCTAATCCGAAGAAGGAGAAGAAGAAATCTACTTTAAACATAACATTATGAAGAAAATAGAGGCCCTTAAATAGGATGTGAAAAACTCCTTTAAAGAAATGGAAGAGAAGACAAACAAAAAGTTAGAAGAAATTAATAAATCTCTCAAAGATACCCAAGAAAACTGAAGAAAATCGAAGACCCAAATAATAATCCACAAACCTATGAACACCTGATTTTTGACAAAGGAGCTAAAATTAAACAATGGAAGAAAGAAAGCATCTTTAACAAATGGTGCTGGCATAACTGGATGTCAACCTGTAGAAGAATGAAAATAGATCCATATCTATCATCATGCACAAAACTCAAGTCCAAATGGATTAAAGACTCAATATAAATCTGACCACACTGAACCTGATAGAAGAGAAAGTGGGAAGTAGTCTGCAACACATGGGCACAGGAGACCACTTCCTATGTATAACCCCAGTGGCACAGACAATAAGAACAACAATGAATAAATGGTACCTCCTGAAACTGAGAAGCTTCTGTAAGCAAAAGACACAGTCATTAAGACAAAAAGGCAACCTACTGAATGGGAGAAGATCTTCACCAACCCCACATCAGATAAAGGCCTGTTCTCCAAAATATTTAAAGAACTCAAGAAACTAGACATTAAAATTCTAAATAACCCAATTAAAAAATGGGGTACTGAACTGAACAGAGAATTCTCAACAGAAGAAGTGTGAATGGCCAAAAGATACTTAAGGTCATGTTCAACTTCCTTAGCGATCAGGGAAATGCAAATCAAAACAACTTTGAGATACCATCTTACACCTGTCAGAATGGCTAAAATCAAAAACACCAATGATAGCTTATGCTGGATAGGCTGTGGAGTAAGGGGAACACTTATCCATTGCTGGTGGGAATGCAACCACTTTGGAAATCAGAGTGGTGGTTTCTCAGGAAACTGGGAGTCAACCTACCTCAGGATCCAGCAATTGGGAATATACCCAAGAGATGCCCAGTCATACTACAAAAGCATTTGTTCAACTATGCTCATAGCAGCATTATTTGTAATAGCCAGAACCTGGAAACAACCTAGGTGCCTCTCAATGGAAGAATGGATAAAGAAAATGTGGAGTATTTACACATTAGAATACTACTCAGCGGTAAAAAAACAATGACATCTTGAATTTTGCATGCAATTGGATGGAAATAGAAAACACTATCCTGAGTGAGATAACCCAGACCCAAAAAGATGAATATAGCATGTACTCACTCATTAGTGGATTCTAGCCATAAACAAAGGAATTGAGCCTATAGTTCACGATCCTAGAGAAGCTAAATAATAAGGTGAACCCAAAGAAAAACATAAAGATCCTCCTGGAAATTGGAAGCAGACAAGATCGCTGGGCAAAAGTTGGGAGCATGAGGGTGGGGATGGGGTGGGGGGAAGGGGAGAGGGAGAGAAAGAAGGGAGAAGGGGAGGATTGGGGAGAGCTTGGGGGAGTGGGATGGTTGAGATGGAGGAAGGGCAGATATGAGAGCAGGGAAGATGATATCTTAATTAAGGGAGCCATTTTAGGGTTGTCAAGAGACTTTGCTCTAGAGAGGTTCCCAGGTGTCGACGGGGATGTCCCCAGCTAGGTCGTTGGGCAGTAGAGGAGAGGGTGCCTGAACTGGCCTTGTCCCATAGCCACACTGGTGAATATCTTGAATATCACCATAGAACCTTCATCCGGCAATGGATGGAGATAGAGGCAGAGACCCACATCGGAGCACTGGACTGAGCTCCCAAGGTCCAGTTGAAGAGCAGAAGGAGGGAGAATATGAGCAAAGAAGTAAGGACCAGGAGGGGTTGGTCCACCCACTGAGACAGTGTGCCTGAGCTAATGGGAGCTCACCAACTCCTGCTGGACTGGGACTGAACCTGCATGGGATCAAACTGGACCCTCTGAATGTGGCTGACAATTGGGGCTGACTGTGAAGCCAATGATAATGGCTCTGGGATTTGTCTCTACTGCATGTACTGGCTTTTTGGGATCCTAGTCTCTTTGGATGCATACCTTCCTAAGCCTGGATGGAAGGGGGAGGGCCTTGGACTTCCCACAGGGCAGGGTACCCTGCCCTCTCTTAGGACTGGAGGGGGAGGGGAAAGGGAGGGGGGAGTGGGAGGGAAATGGGAGGTGGGGAGGAGGTGGAAATTTTGAATGGTATTATTTATAAAGCAATAAAAAACAAAAGTAGATCTACAAAACTACTGAGCTATACCACTACTGAGATTATATACAAAGTACTCTATACCCAATGACAAGGACACCCAGACACCTATGTTCTTTACTACCCTAGTCAAAACAGCTAGCAAATGGAAATAACGTAGATGTTCATCAACTAATGAATGGATAATAAAAAATGTGGCACATATACACACTGGAGTATTACTCACCTATACAGAAAAATTAAGTGATGAAAATTGTAGGCAAATAGAACTAGGGAATGTAATACCGAGAGAAGTCACCCAGGTCCAGAAAGAAAACTTCTTGTTCTCTCTCATGAAACTCCTGGCTTCAAAGACTTTATGTGTTTAAGAGGAGTATAGGTGGAAGTCAGGAAACTAGAAATTGGTCATTGACAAGGAAGGTAAATTTAGGGAGTGGGAAAAGTATAATACAGCTGAAATAAAAGCATGAAGGGCAAATCTTGGGGGCATAAGGGCTTTAGCAGATAGTGAACTGAAGGGGATCAGAAAATGAGGGACCAGGGAGTCGTATTCAAAATGAAGTGTTTGGGAAGAAGCTACTTGAGAACTTATTATCTTTCAACCCAAGTTAAAAGAAAGGTGAGAGCAGATACTAATATATATGATATGTAAGAATAGTGGACGAATGCTGGGATCTAAAGGTTTAAGTGAGGTTGAGGATAGAGGAGTGGAAGAAAGTGGAAGCAGAAGATATGCTGAAAAGTTGAGGATGTATGAAGAAGCCTTATGAAAATCCACTATTTTCAGCTAAGTAAAAATACAATTTTATAAAGGAATTTGAATAAAAATATCCAACTTTGGTGAACAATTATGCCCCCAGAAGACATAAACAATTAAATGAAAGTCTTGGTGCTGGGCACGGGTAGCCTCTCTGCTGGTGAGAAAGGCTTCAGAGGTACCCAAAGCAACACAGGCCATTGCCATTGCTATTGGTTACCCACCAGAACTTCATCCCACTGCTGAGGATACCACACCCTCTGACTGCAGAACTCAGAGAAATCAGTCTTTAACTGATCAGAAAACTCTCCTTGCTGGCTAGTTTCCATGGAGCCTGAAGATGCTATACAAGCTGCTGGGGGAGTCTTATCCATTGCTGGACCCTGAACACTACAATACCAACAAGTCAGGCTAAATGCGCCCACTTGTGCAAGAGTGGCAAGACTATTTACAGGGTAACAAACTTCCCTCTTAATTGGATTTGATGTCTACTCCACTGGGTGGATATCATGCCCAGTACGGTAAATATAGTCAAATTCTATGGTGATGGAAGTCATAGGCCCTAGAGGAGAATCTACATAGTTGGTTTCTTTCTAAAGAATCCTGATATCGTATTGCCTTCTAAATACTGATTCATATGCTTATGCTATATGCAACCTTGGTCAGAGAAGCTTTTTATTGCAATAAATTCATGCAGAGATGCATGAGACATCTATATCATCCCACCCCATTAATCAGAGAACATTATGAAGATGGGGGACAGAAAGAATGTAAGAAATGGAGGATGAGGGAAAGAGCTGTGAAATTCTCTAACACGGATATGGCAGGGCTGTTGCACACATGAACATAGCAACAATGGCTACCTATACAAGACCTGAACAAGATAAACTCAGAGAATTGAGTAGGTTAAAAAAAGAGCAGATATATATATAAGAAGAAAATGAAGGTGTGTATGGGAGAAACTGGAAGGGAAGCACTGGTTATGGATTTGATCAAAACACTTACATACGTATATGACACTCTTTTTTCTTTTTTTGTTTTTTTTATTGATTCTATTGACCTACATATTTATCTCTGCTCCCTTCCTTTCCTCTCCCCTTCCCTTCAATTCTCTCCTTTGGTCCCCATGCTCCCAATTTACTCAGGAGATCTTGTCTTTTTCTACTTCCCATGTAGATTAGATCCATGTGTGTGTCTCTTAGGGTCCTCATTGATGTCTAGGTCCTCTGGGATTGTGATTTGTAGGCTGGTTTTTCTTTGATTTATGTTTAAAAAACACTTACGTGTGAATACATATGATAATTGACACTCTTAAACAATAAAACAGGCATTTAAAAATTCCAACATGAAACCAAGTGGTGGTGGCACACACCTTTAATACCAGGACTCGGGACACAGAGGCAGGCAGTTCTCGGTGATACAGTGTGGTCTACAAGAGCTAGTTCCACAACAGGCACCAAAGCTACACAGAGAAATCCTGTCTTGAAAAATCAAAAATCAAAAGCCAAACAAAAAAAAATTTAAAAAAACGTAAAATCCCAGCATGGAGAGAAGGGGTCTCTGGAGGCCCCGCACCTAAGTAGAGGAGCTTCCGGCAGCTGATGGCTGCTGGGAGATAGAAAATCTGACGCTATCTAGATATGCTTATTATTTGAATACTGTTTATTATATTTGTTTTGGACATAGACATATTCTACCTCAAGATGAAAGTGTTAAAACAGGGAGCTGTAATTGGACTGTTCATAGAAATGAAGATATTTTTAAAACATACTTGTAATTCTCATTCTTACTATCAGACTATTGAAAACTGGACCCCATAGAAATACGAATTTCCCTGGGAATCTCTTGCTGGAAGAAGCAAAAGTTTCCAGTCAGAGGGAGAAATCTTGTCTTCTGAAAAGAAGTTTCACATACTTCTAAGAACCTGTGAAGTCCTGTTAAAGATGGGTCAGTGGTGGACAGGACCACAGCTTCCCCATGACTGCTTACATATTAATGTCCTTGGCTCTCTACTTAAGATTTAATCTCACTTTAATGGCCAGAAGAAAGACCTGGGTAGGGTTTAGCTGGTTTGTTTCACTCTTTTCTCTTTGGAGAGTCCACCTCCCAGCTCCCAAATTAATACACAGAGATTTATTATTACTTATAAATGCCCAGCCTTAGCTTGGCTTATTTCTAGTCAGTTTTCCCTAACTTAAATTATCCCATCTACCTTTTGCCTCTAGGCTTTTACCTTTCTCTATTTCTGCATATCTTTTCTTTCCTTCTTATTCCGTGCCTGGATGTGTGACTGGGTTGCTGGTCCCTGACATCCTCCTCTTCTTTTCTTGCTCTTTCCTCTCATTTTCTCCTCTATATTTTTTCTGCCAGGCAGCCCCACCTATTCCTCACCTGCCTAGCTATTGGCCCTTCAGCTCTTTATTAGACAAATCCGGTCCCCCGTATAACAGACACTGAGAGAAACAATAAATAAGTGGTACCTCCTGAAACTGAAAAGCAAAGGACATGGTCAACAAGACAAAACGACAGCCTTCAGAATGGGAAAAGATCTTCACTAACCCCACATCAGACAGAGGGCTGATATCTAAAATATACAAAGAACTCAAGAAATTGGTCACCAAAAGAACACATAATCCAATAAAAAAAATGGAGTATAGACCTAAACAGAGAACTCTCAACAGAGGAATCTAAAATGGCTGAAAGACACTTAAGGAAGTGCTCAACATCCTTAGTCATCAGAGAAATGCAAATCAAAACAACCCTGAAATTCCATCTTATACCTGTAAAAATGGCCAAGATCAAAAATACTGATGACAACTTATACTGGAGAGGTTGTAAAGTAAAGAGAACACTCCTGCAGTGCTGGTGGGAGTGCAAACTGGTACAGCCCCTTTGGATATCAGTATGGTCATTGGTCAGAAAATTAGGAAACAACCTACCTCAAAACCCAGCAATACCACTTTTGAGTATATAACCAAAGGATGCTCAATCGTGCCACAAGGACATGTGCTCAACTATGTTCACAGCAGCATTGTTTGTCACAGCCAGAAACTGAAAACAACCTAAATGCCCCTCGATCGAAGAATGGATAAGGAAAATGTGGTATATTTACACAATGGAGTACTACACAGCAGAAAAAATGACATCTTGAAATTTGCAGGCAAATGGATGGAGCTAGAAAACATCATACTGAGTGAGGTGACCCAGACCCAGAAAAATAAACACTATGTGTACTCTCTCATAGGTGGTTTTTAGATATAAAGTAAAGAAAACCAGCCTACAAATCACAGTCCCAGAGAACCTAGACAACAATGAGGACCCTAAGAGAGACATACATGGATCTAATCTACAAGGGAAGTAGAAAAAGACAATATCTCCTGAGTAAATTGGGAGCATGGGGACCATGAGAGAGGTTGAAGGTGAAGGGAGAGGCAGGGACGGGAGCAGAGAAAAATGTATAGCTCAATAAAAATCAATAAATATAAATAAATAAATCCTTATGAATGATAATAATCCTAGAAATAAAAAAAAAACTAGTTCAGACAGTAGGGAAATAATTATGGAGCTTCTTTGGAAAGCTAGACATAGATCTACCATATGATGAATCCATACACTCCTGGGCATGTATTCCATACACACTACAGAGATACTTGCTCTTCCATGTTCTTGCCACCCCAATTCCAGTATTTCAGAAATGGAATCAGCCTAGATGTCTGTTAACTGATGGTAATGACAATGTGGTACATATACACAGTAGGATTTTATCCTGCTGTAAAGAAAACTGAAATCATGAAATTTGCAGGTAAGTTGGTTAGCCTGGTTAACATTAGTTACCAACTTGACCCAGCCTAAAGAGATCTGTTATTAGAGTCTCAACTAAGTGTCTTTAACAGGTAGATATGGGCACACATGTAAAGGATTGTCTTCATTGCTATGTGGTGTAGATGGGCCCAGACCACTGTGAACTACAACAACCCCCAGGCTGGTTAGTACTGAGATGTATATGAAAGTCGGCTAAACGTGAGCTAGAGCAAGCCATCTTCCCCCATGGTTTCTGCTTCCAAGTTCCTGCCTTGAGCTCTTGCCCTGACTTCCCTTAGTGAGAGACGGTGACCTGAATGTATAGGCCAGACAAATCCTTTCCTTTCCAAGTTTCTTTTGGCTAGAATGTTTCATTATGACAACAGATATTGAACTAGAACACGGGCAGAACTAGAAATTTTTATATTGAGTGAAGTAACCAAGACACACAACCACAAATGGCACATGTTCTTGATCATATGAACAATATAACTTTAGATCTTAAATTTGTGTGTTTAATCTGGAGTCATTGTGTAATCCAGGAAACTAGAAAGGGATCATTGGTGGTGATAGAGGAAGAGTGAAATGGAGGATATAGGACACGAGTAGTATGAAGTGGGAAACGGCAAGGGAGATGGGAAAGTAGAGCAGAGAAGGGGGAAGGATAGATAATTAAAGATATTTGAAAAAGCCATATAGGAACTATCTATAGGTTTTCTAAAAATAATTTTTTTCTTTTTATTTATTTATTTGGGTTTTTTTTTTTGAGACATGGTTTCTCCATGTAACTTTGGAGCCTGTCCTGGAACTCACTCTGTAGACCAGGCTGGCCTTGAACTCACAGAGACCCACCTGCCTCTGCCTCTCTAGTCCTGGGATTAAAGGCGTGCACCACCAGCACCTGGCTAAAAATATTTTCTTAAAACATGCTTAAGCGACATTACCATACGTACGGTAATAACATTTCTCCCAGAAGCTATTAGTTATCAAACAAAAAGCCTGGTGCCAGGTTGAGAGACAGACATCTCTTAAGAGTTGCTGGACAATGGAGTCCCAGAGATTACCACACCCCAACACAGGCTATTGGCATTGCTCTTGGTTGCCCACCAGAACTTCACAGTTAGACTCTACTGCTGAGCTGAGCATAGTGGCATATGCTTTTAATTCTCACATTTGAGAAGCAGAGGCGGGGGGGGGGGCATTTTCTGTGAGTTCAAAGATAGCCAGGGTTCTATAGTGAAACCTTCAAAATAAACAAAAATCTAATGCTGAAGACAGCATACACTTTGGTCACAGGATATGTAGAAATAAAGCTGGTACTGACTTTAAAGTTTCCTCCATAATGACTAGATTTTATAATGACAGAAGATACTGCTCAAGCTGCCGGTGGCGGGGAGTAATCAACTATCTTACTTAGCTGTGGACCCTATAAGCTACAATAATGACTGGCCTGTAAGATATGTCTTTTGTTGCTATAGTGGCATACATATTATGAGATAACCAGCGGCTTTCTAATTGGATTTAAGGCTCACCCAATAGGAGGGAATTCATGCCTCTTACTGTAACTTGGGCAAGAACTGTGGCTGGGAGGTTAAAGGCCCTAGGGGACATTCTACTATTATTATTTTTCTAAATAGACATAGTATCAAAATATTTTCTGAATACTACCCATATACCCACATATAAGTACAGATTTTATCCCTCATCACAGAACCTTCTTTTTTGCACTGATCAAAATGGAGAAAATAAGTGATTATGGAGTTCTCAGCCCAATGGAACAGGAAACATTGCAGAAGAAGAGATTGGGAAGATTGTTGATACCCAGAGTTCAGGAATAAACACCTGAAAAGTAGTGCCTTCTGGATATGACAAGGATGTTGCACTCAAGAATTCATATGTCTGTCTGCCCAAGGTCTAGCCTTTCAACATTCCAGTATATATAGGTGAGGGGTCATCAGGGCCTACCCCTAGCTGTGGAGCTATTGGTCTTGGGTGTTAATGGGAGAGTAAGTTTTCTGGTAATGGTCCTTTGTAGATTTCCCAAGCTCTAGCAGATGGGCCCAAACCCATGCACACACAGGCAACACTAACTGGGCTTGATGGATTACTTGGGGGGGGGTAGAAAAAGGACATTGGGAAGGGGACAGGTTGGGAGGGATGTCGGGGAGATAGAGAGGAGAAATGAGTGGATACAAACTAAAAACATTCTATACATGTGCAAAATTACCAAAGAATAAAAAATCAACTATATTTATCAGAAGATAAAGGCACTTGCCACTGGGTATGATTTCCTGGGTTTAATCCCAGTATCACACCACAGAAGGAGAAAACTAAGTCATTCAAGTTGTCCTTTGACTTACACACAGAAAGAGAGAGAAAGACATAAACACACACAAATCATTCAGTGAATCAATGTAATTTTAAAAAAATCATCAGAAAAACAATGATGAGAAATATAAAAGGGCAAGCCTTAAGTTTAAAAATATTTATATTAAGTAGTATATATCAAATGGCTGTCAAATTGCTTTGAACTTTCCTAAATGCTTTTTTAACATTCATTCATTCATCCATCCATCCATTCATTTGTATGGGCGAGTGTCTATGTACAGTACATGTGCATCTGTGCCTGTGGGTGTGCATGTGCAGGTCAGTAGAGGGCATCAGGTATACTGTTCTATGCACCTTATCCCCTAGGAATAGGGTCTTCTTCCTGAACTGAAAGCTAGGCTGGCAGCCAGCAAGCCTCAGCAACCCTCCTGTCTCTGGTCCCTTCAGCAATGGAGTTAAAGTCATCCAAGTGACCATAACACATTTTTATTTGTGTGCTTGAACTCTGGTCCTCAAGTTGTATAATTAGTTTTCTTACCTGTTCAGCCATCATCATCTCCCAGGCTCCATTTTCTATTTCTGTGCCTGTCACCTCTTGAACAAATAAGTCACCAACCACTAACTAGTATTGGTCTGCTGACTACAGTTTGAATAGCACACATATAGACAATGATGTCTCTCATCGGGATTCCCATTCACTGGCCCTGGCACTTCAGCCTCCTCATCCACCTCAATGACACACACCACGGTTAGGTTAAATTGTTTCTCTTTTAGAACAATGACAGGTCACAGTTTGATCTTTGGTCACTCTCCCCATTGCTTTTGTCTTCATGAACCGAGGTTTATGTTTCTTACCACCTACTTTTATTCACTTTTTGGTGCCTTCTAATGTGACTCTGCTCAAACCAGTTCAAAAACAGTGTTCTTTTTGTGGACTCATTGCCCTAGTTGCTGTTTGTGAGGTGCGATGACCACTTTCAGCCATTATCTCTAAAGTCTTCTCATCTTCTTGTGGGATATGAGTCGCACATTTGCTTTCCTTAGTCCTTCTTCTTGTTTAGTCACTTTGTAGTTCTTCGTATCTCTTTCTTCTATATTTCCCAGCTTGCACTCTAGGGTTCGCTCTCCACAAACATCTACTTTCACTCTACAGCTTCTGTTCTCCAGTAAATACTTCCATGCACAATGTTACAGCAAGTGCTCTTCTACTGCTGATTTCAATCCCTGTAACTAGAGGCCAGACTTCTTTCCTACACCTAAAATGGTTTCTCCCACAACTTGGCTCCAACCTTACTTCATTCAAACTTCATGCAACCCAGTGAAGTCACTCTGATTAGTATTGAAGTCACTTTGTTTAGTGTCAAAGTCAATCTGTTTAGTGTCCTTAACTGTTCCAACTTTCAGATCTTGTATGTGAAAAGTAATAATGCCATCTAATTCAGAGGACTGTGGTACAGACTAAATGATTAAATGCAGGTAGGATTGTGCAAGCAGTTTCCGAACATAACAAATGATCAATAACTCCAGACATTGCATACTTCCTTTTGCATTTTCTTATATTAATTCTTTATCATAATTAAGATAGCTAATGCTTTACTAGATTGTTATTGTTTCCTCCCTTTTGTTCATGCTTTCACAATTATTCACTAAGTTCCTACTATATTGCAGACATTCTGTAAGGAATTGAAGATAAACCATTGTCTAAGTCAAGGGCTAAGGATATAGCTCAGAGCTTATGTGTTTGTTTAACACTCAGAAGGCCCTGGGTTTACTCACCAGATGCACACATACATACAAACACACAAGGGAAATAAGTCACTTACAAAATGACAAACACCTAGAGACAGGAACTAGAATGGTGAGTGCAGATATTGGGACTAAAGGAATGAGGAATTAGTTTTGATGGGAGCAGCAGTTCATTCTGGAGTCAAGAAAGGAGTTCTGAAGATGCATTGATAATTGATGAACAAAATGCCACAGGAATTCACACTTATAATATATGATGATATATGACATATATGAAATGTAATAAATTAGAAATAGATGATAGACTAAATGTGAAAGAAAAAAACTACAAAACTTTCAGAAGGAAATGGATTTTTTGTGACTTTAAGCTAGGCAAATATTTCTTAAGACTCCAAAAGCATAAATAAAAAACAAAACAGTTAATAATAATATACTATTAAAATTTAAAAATTCTGATCAAAATCTATTCTCATCAAAATGTATGTCTGGTGTCTGGAGGCCTGAAGAGGGAGGGCATCATGGAGTTCTGGTTACAGGCAGCTCACAACTGTCATGTGGGTGCTTGGAATGGAAGCAGGGCCTTCTGAAAGATAGCTGAGCTATCTCTCCTGCCCATTGGCTACCTAATTTTTGATAAAAATGGTAAAAATACATATTGGAGAAAAGACAGAGGATTGGTCTCTGGAAGATACAAAGAACTCAAAAAAACTAAACATCAATATACACCAAAATATGGGCTGTGGAATTGTGGCTGTTGTAATAGAAAAGAATCCATAGGCTCGTGAAATTGAATGCTTGGTCATTAGACAGTGACACTGCTTGACATGGATGAGGAGGTGTGGCTTTGTTGGAGGAAGTGTGTCACAGGTGCGGGTTTGGGGGTTTCAAATGCTCAAGCCAGGTCTACTGCCTCTCTCTTCCTGCTGTCTTCAAATCTAGATATAGAGTTCTCGGTTACTATGTTTACATGCATCTCACCATACTCTCCACTATGAGGATAATGAACTAAACGTCTGAAACTGTAAGAAAGCCCAAACTAAATGTTTTCTTTTTATGAGTTGCCATGGTCGTAGTATATCTTCAAGTTGGTACCAGGACAGGGTATTTCTGTGACAGGCCTGACCATACTGATTTTAGTGGAATGTGGCCTGTAAACTTTGGACTAGGAAAACAGCTGAATACTGAAAGTGGCATTTAATGGGCCACACTAGTAGGCATGTGGAAGACAATGGTGCTGAGAATGATGTAGAATATAATGACTCGGCTCAAGAGGTTTCAGAGGAGAACAATAGCAACTAGCCTAGAGATAATTCTTGTGATATTTTTGCAAAGAATGTGACTGTCTTTTACCTTTGTCTGGCAAAGCTGCCTGAGGCTAATTTGATGAGTTCTGTATCAATGGTATTGACAGAGGAGATTTCAAAACAGTCTAGTATTGATTGTGTCATGTGGTTCTTAGTGGCTACTCTAAAGCAATCTATAATGAAAAGGAGCAAACTAAGACAGGAAAAATATAAAATGTACAGTTTGAGGAGAAAGGGGGTACCAGGAATTGTAATGGAGCTGAGTCCAGTGCTCATGGAGATCAAATTTTTAAAGAAAATCCTGATCCTAAATTGGTGTAGGAGGTCCTTCTGTCTTTGTGTTGCTTTCATTGGTTAATAAAGAAACTGCTTTGGGCCTATTGATAGGGCAGAAGTTAGGTAGGTGGGCAGACTACACTGAATGGTGGGAGAAAGCACTCCAATGTGGTGGACTAAATCCACATATAACCTGAGAGGGCTTGAAAAGGAATTATAGACAAAAAATAAAAGTACAGAGTTTAACACAGCTTCTTGCTGTTTGCTGGCAGCATGCTGAAGCTCCTTTAAGAGAGATTTTCCTGATTCAGCCATAGCAGGAAAAAAGCTGGGGCCATTTTAAAAATGCAGGCTTTCTGGGCCAGGCTGCCAGCATGACCTCTGACTCTTTCAGGCAGGAGTTCCAGCTACAAAGCATTTTAATTGGGTTTGTGAGCAGAGTGCTGGGTTTGCTGGATGGCAACTTGGACTCACTGTGTGCCTGGAAGTGAGGCTGTGTGCTAGGCTCAGAGGCACAAGCGGCTTAGAGGTACAAGTGGCTCTGCCATGCTGAACTGTTCAGAGTGCCAAGCAGGAACTACCATATTTATCAGAGTAAGAGCCTAAGTTTTAGACTGGGCAGGCAAACAGGTAGTACCGCATAACTCCTACTAATGGCACAAATTAAGTTTTTAAGAAGCGCTTAGCATTTTAAGAAGTGCTCCTGGACAGTAGAGAATTACAGATTCACAATAGGACAGATTTAGACATGAACGACCAGAAGATGAGAACCTGTGGATTGCTTCCAGGTGAATATGGTTCCATGGACCAAGGCCTCCTGAAATGTTGCAGTGAACACCCTCAAAAAATTACTTCACCCAACTGCTGACTGAGATGAACCTAGCACACAGGATACACCATAAAAGACCTGATTAATAGCACCCCCAATCAGCAGGAATCAGTATGAACAAAACTACACCCATATTCCCAAATATTGTTTATAAATGTTCTTTTACATTTAAAGGGAGATATGATATAGAGGTGAATAATTTGCATTGGTATAGATCTTGGTTTATTGATACAAATTTAAGGTCAATTTTGTTATATGTATATGTAATTCTGATCTTGATTAAGGTATTGTGATTGTGTAGCTCATTTGAAAATGTAATGTATAATTAAGAAATATAGGTTAATAGATAGTCATCTATAATAGTCAAGCTTGTAGTCATGTTAGTTAGATTTTCTAGATGTGTAGAGATATATTTCTGTTAGATAGGTATTCTTCAAATCTTTCAGAGACCTTCAGAATATGCCATTTAAAAATGTTTAAGAACTTAAGACTTTTCATCACATTAGGAAACATCTACCAATCTAGTTCAAGAGGATGATTGGCATTGAAGAGGCTCCTTATGGAGTTGGTTAGCCATTTGGGCAAGAAACTGCTCTTGCCTGGACTGATTAACTGGACATGCAGTACCCACAGAGAAATGACTGTGAACGTTGCCTAAAGGTGCGATGATCCTTCATGGTTCTTGCTTCATGAAAGAGTCCACGAGACATTCTGCAGGACACAGAAGAAAGTGACTGACAAACTGCCAGTATAAGTGGAACTGTCTTTGAAATTTCCTGCTTCATGGAAAAGTCTACTGGATACTATGGACCTGTAGGCTGAAGATGGATGCCCCAAATGGTACAGAAGAACTTTGGGTGACTGTCTAGGCAGTGAGATGTCTCTGTCAATTCTAGAGTTTGGAAGTTGCTTACAATGCACTTCCTATTTACTTAGGTAATATCATATCCTTCTGGAGTCTTTAATGGAGTTGAAGAACTTATAATTATAGTTATAGTTTTCCTTAGTTATGATAAAAGACAAAATAGATTAAATATTATAACTGTAACTCTTGTTTGATAACTGTTTTGATATATGTAATTTTACTATGTTAAAGTTAAAGCCTTCCTTTTTGTTTCACCAGAAAAGGGGAAATGGTGTAGGAGGTCCTGCTGTCTTTGTGTTGCTTTCATTGGTTAATAAAGAAACTGCTTTGGGCCTGTTGATAGGGCAGAACTTAGGTAGGTGGGGAGATGGAACTGAATGCTAGGAGAAAGAAAGGCAAAGTCAGGGAGATGCCATGGACCTGCCACCAGAGATAGATGTGCTGAGACTTTGTTGGTAGGCCACGACTTCGTGGTGATACACAGATTAATAGAAATGGGTTAAATTAATTTGTAAGAGTTAGCCAATAAGAAGTCAGAGCTAATGGGCCAAGCAGTGATTTAATTAATACAATTTCTGTGTGATTATTTCAGTTCTGGGTGGCTGGGATGAACAAGTGGCCCTCCTTGCAACATTAAATGGAATAAAAGGAATGATGACCTCAGGGCAAGACTCCATCCAACTAAGCTTCCAACTTGTGAAAAGGAGTTATAGAAAAGTTTAGGGCTGGGTGTGGTACTGCACACTTTTGATTCCAGCACTTGGGAGGCAGAGGAAGGCAAACCTTTGAGTTTGAGGCCATCCTGGTCTACAGAGCAAGTTCCAAGATAACCAAGCTTAGTGAAGGAAATCACTGAAAACAGAAAGCTAAGCAAGGACTCCTAGAAATGGTAGAGAGGGTACCTGAACTGGCCTTCCCTATAATCAGATTGTTGACTACCCTAATTTTCATCATAGAACCTTCATCCAGTAACTGATGGAAGAAGATGCAGAGATCCACAGCCAAGCACTGGGCTGGGCTCTAGGAGTTCAACTGAAGAGAGGGAATAGGGATTATATGAGCAAAGGGAGTCTCAAGATCATGATGGGAAACCCACAGAGACATGACCTGAGCTCATGGGAGCTCTCATAGATTCTAGATTGACAGCGAGGGAGCCTCCATGGGACTGACTTAGGTCCTCTGCATGTGGATGACAATTGTGAAGCTTGGTCTGTTTGTGGGGCCCGTAGAAGAGGGTCTGGGATCTGTCCCTGGCATTTGAGCTGGCTTTTTGTAACCTATTTCCTATGGTGGCATGACTTGCTCAACCTTGATGCAAGCGGGGAGCGGTGGGGTCTTGGTCCTGCCTCAACTTGATGTGCCATGCTTTGTTAACTCCCATGGAAGGCCTATCCTCTCTGAGGAGTGGATGGGGGTGGGGAGTACAAAGCGAGGGAATGGAGGAGAGGAGGGAGGTACAACTGTGGTTGGTATGTAAAATAAATAAAAATAGTAATAATAAAGAAAAGAAAACAGAAACCTGATAAAAATGTTTTTGAATGAGGGGGGCATGTTTTAGTTCCAGCAAGAAAGAAGAACTTGGCAGCTTCAGCCATGTGGTTCTACCTTTAGAGTCAAGGATACAAGCAAGGGGTTGTTGAATCTCCCTCACAACTCTTTTCACAATATTTAGAAAACACAATCAATAAAGATGCTCATCCACTGATGAATGGACAAGAAAATTCTTGGTACATACAACGAAATTTTATTCAGCTGTAAATAAAAGCTAAATCATGGTATTTTCAGGAAAATGGAAAGAAC
>PVIU01020857.1:7733-33109 GCA_004026605.1 Ondatra zibethicus | reverse complement strand
TTCTTCCATCACCTAAACTTGTGACTTTTGGGTTAATGTCACAGTGGCAGAGATCTATACAATGTTGTGAGAGACTGGAAGAGAGGATGACCCAGTCAGGAAGATCCACAGTGACTACAAGCCATGGAGGTAAAGAAGGGAGAGACGAGGTCAGCCTGGTCTACAAGAGCTAGTTCCAGGACAGGCTCCAAGCTACAGAGAAACCCTGTCTCGAAAAACAAAAGGCAAAATTCTTAAAGTAATAGAAACAATTAAAATTATTGTTGGAAATGCT
Source organism: Ondatra zibethicus (assembly GCA_004026605.1). Taxonomy (NCBI): domain Eukaryota; kingdom Metazoa; phylum Chordata; class Mammalia; order Rodentia; family Cricetidae; genus Ondatra; species Ondatra zibethicus. The sequence goes on along the minus strand of PVIU01020857.1, from coordinate 32,835 downwards.
ATCCGTTTGCCAGGCGGTGGTGGCACACGCCTTTAATCCCAGCACTCGGGAGGCAGAGGCAGGCATATCTCTGTGAGATCGAGGCCAGCCTGGTCTACAAGAGCTAGTTGCAGGACAGGCTCCAAAGCTACAGAGAAACCCTGTCTCAAAAAACAAAGAGAGAGAGAGAGAGAGAGAGAGAGAGAGAGAGAGAGAAGGAAGAGAAAGGCCTAGAAAGATGCCTCAGTAATTAAAAGTATCAGCTGCTTTTTTTCAAAGGACCTGGGCTGGGTTCCCAGCACATGGTGGGTGATTCAAGACAATCTGTAACTCCAGTTCCAAAGGATCCAAAGCCCTGTTCTGGCCTCTGTGTATGCTACACACATCTGTACAAGTGTGCAAACAAACACTCATGTACTTAAAATAAAATAAAAATAAATAAATCTTAGAAAAAGTAGGAGGGTACATCACAATTCCTAACTTCAAACTATACTACAGAACTACAGTACTGAAAACAGCCTGGTACTGGCATAAGAACAGATAGGAGGACTAATGGAACTGAATAGAAGACCCGGATATCAATCCACACATCTTTGAACACCTGATATTTGATAAAGAAGCAAAAAATATCAAATGGAAAAAAGAAAGCATATTCACCTGGGCAACAAAAGAACATCTGGAGGCATCACAATCCCTGACTTCAAACTATACTACAGAGCTACAGTACTGAAAACAGTCTGGTACTGGCATAAGAACAGACAGGAGGACCAATGGAACCGAATAGAAGACCCGGATATCAATCCACACATCTTCGAAGACCTGATATTTGATAAAGAAGCAAAAAATATCAAATGGAAAAAAGAAAGCATATTCAACAAGTGGTGCTGGTATAACTGGATATCAACATGTAGACAAATGAAAATAGACCCCTATCTATCTCCATGTACAAAACTCAAGTCCAAATGCATCAAAGACCTCAACATAAAGCCAGCCACACTGAACCTTATAGAAGAGAAAGTGGGAAGTACGCTTGAACGCATTGGCACAGGGAACCACTTCCCCAGCAGCACAGACACTGAGAGAAACAATTAATAAATGGGACCTCCTGAAACTGAAAAGCTTCTGTAAAGCAAAGGACACGGTCAATGAGACAAAACGACAGCCTACAGAATGGGAAAAGATCTTCACTAACCCTACATCAGACAGAGGTCTGAGCTCCAAAATAAACAAAGAACTCAAGAAATTGGAAACCAAAAGAACACAAAATCCAATAAAAAATGGAGCACAGACCTAAACAGAGAACTCTCAACAGAGAAATCTAAAATGGCTGAAAGACACTTAAGGAAACGTACAACATCCTTAGTCATCAGAGAAATGCAAATCAAAACAACGCTGAGATTCCATCTTACACTGTAAGAATAGCCAAGATCAAAAACACTGATGACAACTTATGTTGGAGAGGCTGTGGAGAAAAGGGAACACTTCTGCATTGCTCATGGGAATGCAAGCTGGTACAACTCCTATGGATGTCAGTGTGGCGATTTCTCAGAAAATTAGGAAACAACCTTCCTCAAGACCCAGTATTACCACTTTTGGGTATATATCCAAAAGATGCTCAATCGTGCCACAAGGACATGTGCTCAGCTATGTTCATAGCAGCTTTGTTTGTCATAGCCAGGAAACAACCTAAATGCCCCTCGATTGATGAATGGATTAAAAAAATGTGGTACATTTACACAATGGAGTACTACACAGCAGAAAAAAAATAATGACAGCCTGAATTTTGCAGGAAAATGGATGGAACTAGAAAGCATTATTTTGAGTGAGGTAACCCAGACAGAGAAAGACAATTATCACATGTACTCACTCATAGGTGGTTTTTAAACATAAGGCAAAGAAAACCAGCTTACAAACCACAGTCCCAGAGAATTTAGACAACAATACGGACACTAAGAGAGACCTACATAGATCTAATCTACGTGGGAAGTAGAAAGAATAAAAAGACAAGATCTCCTGAATAAATTGGGAACATGGGGACCTTGGGAGAGGGTTGAAGAAGGGAGGGGAGTAGCAGGGAGGGGAGCAGAGAAAAATGTAGAGCTCAATAAATATCAAGGGGAAAAAAGAAAGAAAGAAAGAAAGAAAGAAAGAAAGAAAGAAAGAAAGAAAGAAAGCATATTCAACAAGTGGTGCTGGCATAACTGGATATCAACATGTTGAAAAATGAAAATAGACCCATATCTATCACCATGTACAAAACTCAGGTCCAAATGGATCAAAGACCTCAACATAAAGCCAGCCACACTGAACCTTATAGAAGAGAAAGTGGGAAGTATGCTTGAACGCATTGGCACAGGGAACCACTTCCTAAATAGAACCCCAGCAGCACAGACACTGAGAGAAACAATTAATAAATGGGACCTCCTGAAACTGAAAAGCTTCTGTAAAGCAAAGGACACGGTCAATGAGACAAAACGACAGCCTACAGAATGGGAAAAGATCTTCACTAGCCCCACATCAGACAGAGGTCTGAGCTCCAAAATATACAAAGAACTCAAGAAATTGGACAACAAAAGATCACGTAATCCGATAAAAAAATGGAGTACGGACCTAAACAGAGAACTCTCAACAGAGGAATCTAAAATGGCTGAAAGACACTTAAGGAAACGTACAACATCCTTAGTCATCAGAGAAATGCAAATCAAAACAACGCTGAGATTCCATCTAACACCTGTAAGAATAGCCAAGATCAAAAACACTGATGACAACTTATGCTGGAGAGGTTGTGGGGAAAAGGGAACACTTCTGCAATGCTGGTGGGAATGCAAGCTGGTACAACCCCTATGGATGTCAGTGTGGCGATTTCTCAGAAAATTAGGAAACAACCTTCCTCAAGACTCAGTAATACCACTTTTGGGTATATATCCAAAGGATGCTCAATCGTGCCACAATTACATGTACTCAATTATGTTCATAGCAGCTTTGTTTGTCATAGCCAGAAACTGGAAACAATCTAAATGCCCCTCGATTGAAGAACGGATAAAAAAAAAATGTGGTACATTTACACAATGGAGTACTACACAGCAGAAAAATATAACGACAGCCTGAATTTTGCAGGAAAATGGATGGAACTAGAAAGCATTAATTTGAGTGAGGTAACCCAGACCGAGAAAGACAATTATCACATGTACTCACTCATAGGTGGTTTTTAAACATAAAGCAAAGAAAACCAGCCTACAAACCACAATCCCAGAGAACTTAGACAACAATGAGGACACTAAGAGAGACTTACATAGATCTAATCTACATGGGAAGTAGAAAGTATAAAAAGACAAGATCTCCTGAGTAAATTGGGAGCATAGGGACCTTGGGGGAAGGTTGAAGGAGGGAGGGGAGAGGCAGGGAGGGCAGCAGAGAAAAATGTAGAGCTCAATAAATATCATGGAAAAAAAGAAGAAAAACCAGAAACCAACATAAAGCAAAAAAAAAAAAAAAAAGAAAAGAAAAAAAGAAAAGAAAAAGAAAAAGTAGGAAGAAAAGAAGGGGAAGAGGAGGAGGATGGACGAGGAAAAAGAAAAGGAGGGAGGGAGAGAAATGTTCTCTGAGCATTTATGGAGGCCCTGAGAGAAGGGAGCAATGGAGAATTCCCAGGCAGGAAATAAGTATACCAGGGCATGCATATATTTGCATTGTAGAAAGACCAGTCTGTTCTGACCAGTCTCTCTGAGACTATTTAAGAGGGTATTGTTCTCTCTTACTAGTAAATATACATTCTTTTTGTTTTGTTTTTTGAGACAGGGTTTCTCTGTAGCTTTGGAGCCTTTCCTGGAACTAGCTCTTGTAGACCAGGCTGGCCTCGAACTCACAGAGATCCACCTGCCTCTGCTTCCCAAGTGCTGGGATTAAAGGCATGTGCCACCACCGCTGGGCTTGAATATACATTCTAGAGAAACCTTCACACAGGCCACAAGGAAACAGGCAGGAGGTGGTACACCATGACAGTGTATGTGATTGCCAATGATTGGATGCAATTAGAGATCCACCATCAGGGGTCCAAACAACTTCAAAATGTTGGATGTTTAAACTAAGCTGCAGCAGCCACATTCAGGAGGCTGAGGCAGAAATTCAGAGCCAGCCTGGACAGCATAGCTCATCTGTCTCAAACATAAGAAAGAGATTGATGGCACCCTTGTTCTAAGTCACAAAGTAGACCTGGGGGCTAGAGTGTGCTTAAGAGTGCCGGCTGTTCTTCAGACAACCCTGGTTTGGTTCCAGTACCCACATAGTGGTTCACAGCCATATGTAACTCCAATTCCATAGGATCTGACAGCTTTCTTCTGGCCTCTGTAGGCACCAGACATGACATACAAAAAGGCAAAATACCTATACATATAAAATAAAATTTTAAATTAAAATTTAAAAATGTAGACACAAGGACAGGTCTTAGAAACAAAACAAATAAGGAGGCCAGGTGTGGCGGAGCACTAAACCCAGCACTTGGAGGCAAAGGCAGATCTCTGTGAGTCTGAAGCCAGCCTGGTCTACATATCTGACTCCAGGATAGTCTAGACTACATAGAGAGACCATGTATCAAGCAAACACGCAAACAGGCTAATGCAGGGGTGTGGCCCCTCCATATCCTACCCCATGGTCCCAGCTATCCAGGAACCTGAAGCAGGAGGATGGTTCTAGCCCTGGAGTTCAATGCCAGCCTTACTGAGTCAGAAATAGAGTCTCACTTGGATCAGTGAGATGGAGCAGAAGGTAGAAGCACTTGTTGCCAAGGCTGCTGACCTAAATTCAATCCCAGCATCCTCCTGAGGTCTATCCTGTGACCTCAGCACAGCTGCCTGGCTGTGGCTGACACATGCCCACACAGGGCCCTAATAAAATACAAAGTAGCTTAAACATGCACAAGGAGAAAACAGTAACTGGGATTAGAACAATAAGAAGCTTTTTTGTTTATTTTTAGACTGGGTCTCTTGTAGCCCAGACTGTTCTGGAATTCCCTAGGTTGCTAAAGATGACCTTAAATTTCTGATCTTCATATATCCCCTACCTAAGCACCAGACTACAGACCTGTTCCATCACACCCAATTTATGCAGTTGGGAATCAAACCTGAAGCCTTGCACCTGCTATGCCAGTACTCTACCAACTAAACCACAGCCCGGGTCTGCACCAGTTAGGAGGCATTTTTGAGACAAGGTATGTAGCCCCAGCTGGTTCTGAATTTTGGGATTAGCTATGTACTAAGGCTAGCCTCAAACTGGGGATTTGTAGTTGTTGTTGGTTGGGGGGGGGGAGTTTGTTTGTTTGTTTTCTTTTTTCTTTTTTTTTTTTGGCTTTTTGAGACAGGGTTTCTCTATGTAACTCTACGTCCTGGAACTCATTCTGTACACCAGGCTGGCCTCGAATTCAGAGATCCACTTGCCACTCCCAAGTGCTGAGATTAAACACATGCATTACCACTGCTCAGCTCAAACTGGAGATCTTAAATAATTTTTGTGTTATATTTTTATTTGATGTATATTGTGCATGTAGGCATTCGAGTGCCACAGTCTGTGTGGTGGATGCCATCTTCTTTTAGTTAAAAAAAAACAAAAACTTTTTTTTTAAAGACAGGGTCTTAACTATGTGGCCTTGACTGGCTTTGACCTGCTTGCCTCTGCCTTCCAAGTTGAGGGATTAAAGGTGTGTGCCACCATTCCTGGCCATAATTAAAATTTTATTACATTTATCTATTTATTGTGTGTGTATATATGCATGAATACATGCACAAAGGCACTTCAGCCATGATGTGAGTGTGGAACTCAGAGGACAGCTTGGGAGACTTGCCCCCTCCTTCCACCAGAAGGGTTCTAGAGATTGAACTGTTGTCAGATTTAGTGACAAGTGCCTTTCCCGCTGAGCCATCTTGGCATTGCTCAGAAGCTTGACTCAGACTCCCTAGTGTTGGAATTAGAGGCACACGCCAGCACACCAGGCTAAAACATTAGGGAAACTCTCCAGACTATTTCTATTGTTTAAGGAGGAGGTGGGCCAGCCTTTGGAAAGTTCCTTGCTCCCCTAAGCCTTGGGAACCTGAACCTTGTTTCACCCTACAGGTAAAATGGAATCTGAAGTCAAAATGACAGTACTTAGAACAAGGTGTTTTTGCCTTCTCCCTTCAGCACAATAAGGCATATGTAAAACAATAAAAAAACAAACAAAAAAACCTAACATATATAGAAAATAAGGAGTTAAAGACAAATTTTAAAAGCCAACTGTAACAGTTAATGCTAACTGTCAACCTGATAGGATCTTGAGAGATGGGCCTCTGGGGTTGTCTATGGGAAGACCTGTCTTGATCTTGGGCAGAACTGTGGGCAGGATCCTGAACTCCACAGTAAGTTCTGGGTAGGGATTCCAGACTGAGCACTAGCAAGCATCACTGCTCCATTGTTTGTTTTTGTTTTTCTAGACAGAATTTCCCTGTGTAGCCCTGGCTGTCCTGGAACTGGCTGTGTAGTGTGAACCAGGCTAGCCTTGAAATCAGAGATCCACTTGCCTCTGCCTCCTGAGGAACTGCCATTAAAGGCGTTATCCACCACTACTGGCTGCATCTTTGCTTTTTTTAAAAAATGTACAGCAGTGTTTTGCCCGAGCTGCCATGTGGGATTTGAACCTGGGTTATCTGGGAGAGCAGACAATGTTCTTAACTGAAGAACCAAAGTTCCTCCATTTTGTTCTCCACCTCCATCTTGTGTCTTGCATAAGTTATTTCCTGTAAAACATTCTAGTCCACAGAAATGGCTAGCAACAAAAGTAACAGGGTAGCCATCTGGAAAGTACGAAAACCACAGAATGTCCCCACCCAAAGGCCAGCCGATAAGAAAACTTGACAAGAAACAGGCAAAGTTCGAAAGTAAAATTTCTGAAAAGTCCCCAGACACGAGCCAATCAGGATTGAACCCAACACCCCATACCTGGCTAATGTAACTTTTCTGTTTTTTGCCTTTAAATAATGCCTGCCCTCTAGAAAGGTGGGACACCTCCTCTTGCCGCTGCTCCGCTGACAAGATCCCTGCCGGCTTGTCATGTGCACCCAATGAACCTTGCTTTTGCATTTTGGTGAGTCAGTCTCCCTGGTGGTCTTTTGGGGTTCCCACAAACTGGGCATAACATTAACCACTGAGCTGTCTCTCCAGCTCCAGTCGTGGTGGTGCACGCCAGTAGGATTTGCTGAAGAAGGCAGAGGCAGGAGGATCGCTAGGTCAAGGTCAGCCCGAGCATCTCTGCTTCTTCACTGTAGATTTCTGTGACTCTACTCTTGTAGTTGTGACTTCCCAACTTGATGGACTGCATCCTGAATTGTAAGCAAGGGTTAATGACTCAAATGCCTCAGGGGAGTTGAGAAATTCTTGGCAGAAAGTTGATACGCTAATAACATCTGCAAGCAGTTGGGAGCCAGTAAACTCCTGAGGAGGTCAACATACTGACCTTGAGACTTTGAGGGGGGGGGATCTGAATATGAAATCTTCTACTACACAAGTTCCAAATGCCCCCAACCCACTGTACAGTCTCCATTTCCAAGACAGGCGGCTGCCCTTCATTATTCTCATTAAAGACAATCTTCTGTTGAGGTAGGTCTCTTGCTTTTATAGTCCACATTACCTTGATAAATCCCGATCAAACACTAAACCCAAATAAACCTTTCTGTTGTGGAATAATCTTTTTGTACACTGTGAAGATGTGTCTTTGCCAAGGTGCCTTCTGATTGGATTAATAAAGAGTCGAATGGCCAATAGCTAGGCAGGAAGAGATTAGGTGGGACTTCTGGGCAGAAAGAAGAGGAAATGAATCTAGGTGGGGGAGTTGCCAGAGGAGATAGAGAGGAAGCCGACACACAGAAGGAAAGGTGAAAGCCACGAGTCATGTAACAGCACATAGATTAATAAAAATGGGTTAATTCAGCCCAGCGGTGGTGGCGCATACCTTTAATCCCAGCACTCGGGAGGCAGAGGCAGGTGGATCTCTGTGAGCTCGAGGCCAGCCTGGTCCACAAGAGCTAGCTCCAGGACAGGCTCCAAAACTACAGAGAAACCCTGTCTCGAAAAACCAAAAAAAAAAAAGGATTAATTTGAGTTAAGAGTTAGTTATAAATAAGCCCAAGTTAAAGCCAAGCTTTCAAAATTAATAATGTCTCTGTGTCATTTTTTTTGTGAGCTGGCAGCCCAAAGAAAAATCTATCTACGTCTTTCTTCCTTACATTGCCTTTTTATGGGTATTTTTACTCATAGCAACAGGAAAAGTAATGAAGAGCACAATTGTGATCCCTAAATGTCTTACAGTGAGCCACTATGTCCATATTTGACTTTCAGAAGGGATAGTTGCTGTGACCTTAACAAACAGAAAATGTGTAGCAGGGCCTGGTGCAGTAAATTTGTACTCCCAGCAGCTGGGAGGCAGAGGCAGCGGAATCAGGAGTGCAAAACCCACCTGCCTCTAAAAACACCCAGGGAGGTGACAGAGACAGGTGGATCTCTGTGACTTTGAGGTCAGCTTGGTCTATAGATCAAGTTCTAGGCCAATCAAGGCTACATAGTGAAATACTCTCTACAACAACAACGACAAAAACCAAACAATAAAAAATTGCAGAGTTCTTTTGTTTGAGACAATGTATTCTGTTTTTCTATGTAATCCCACATGTCCTGGAGTTCCTGCAGAGGAAGAGGTTAGCCTCAAACTCACAGAGATTCTCCTGCCTCTGCCTCCCAAATGATGGGGGCTTCACTACCACACCTGACTAGGAAATTCTTCATGAAATAATTTTTCCCAAATTAAGGATGTATAACTGAGACAGGATGGGGGCAGTGCTCAAGGTTGGGGCTGGAAAGATGGCTCAGCAATTAAGAGCACTTGTTGCTCTTGCAAAGAACCCCATGAGGTGACTGACAACTGTCTGTAACTCTAGTTTTAGAGGATCTAATACCCTCTTCTGGCCTCCTTGAATACTAGCCATACACATGGTATACATACATATATGTAGACAAAGCAATCATATATATAAAATAAAAACAATCTTTTTTATTATGTGGGAGTTTTATTGCAATAAAGGGGGTGGGGAGGGAAGAGAGAGAGAGAGAGATACAGAGAAAAAGAGAAAGAGGAAGAAGAGGCAAGGACCAGCCTTCCTCTTCAGAAGAGGAATGGGAAAACAGGAAAAAAAAAAACACAAGTCTTTTAGAAACAAAATAGAAAGTAGTTTTCTTATTTGTGTTTTTGATGGTTTTTTAAAGATTCATTTTGCCTGCATGTATGTGTGTGCGCTGCATGTGTGCACAGTTCCCACAGAGGTCAGCAGAGAGCCGCTGATTCCCGGAACTGGAACTATGAATGATTGTGAGCCAACATGTGTCTGCCAGGAGTGGAAGTGAGCACCACAAGAAGTGCTCTTATGGCTAAGCATTCTTGGAGCCCTGGTTTGGAGACAGAGTCTTGTTATCCAACCATAGCTAGCCTAAACTCACCGTGTAAACCAGGCAAGCCTTGAAGTTTTAGGCGATCCTTCTGCATCTGTTTCTGCCTGTGGCGTACAAGGATTATAGGAGGGCACTACCGTACCTAGTGCCTAGTGTTCTCGTTTGTCTTGTTGCTGTGATAAAACATTTTAAACAAAAGCAACTTAGAGAGAGAAAGGGTTTATTTGGCTCTTCAAAGTGACAGTCCATTCCCCCCCCCCCCCGAGACTGGGTTTCTCTGTGTAGCCCTGGCTGTCCTAGAACTGGCTCTATAGACCAGGTTGGGACCTCTGCCTCCTGAATGCTAAAATTAAAGGTGTCAGTCACCACTGCCTGGCTTGCTTGCTTGTTTGTTTTCTTTCTTTCTTTCTTTTCTTTTTTTTTTTAACTTTCTTTTTCTTTTTTGAGACAAGGTCTCACTGTCTAGTCTGGCTAGCCTCTAATTCACAGACATCCTCCTGTCTCTGCCTTCCATATGCTGCCAACTAGTTTTATTATATAGGCCAAGACCAGCTTCCCAGGGAATGGTGACACCTATAGTGGGTTGGGCCCTCCTACATAGATTAGCAATCAAGACCATTTCCCAAAGACATGGCCACAAGCAATTTCTGTCTGGGGAATCCCTCAGCTGAGACAACCTTCTCCAGTGACTCTAGGCAGTGTCAAGCTGATCGTTAAAACTGACCAGGACACCTGACTAGACACAGGTTCAATGAAAGAAAATATTCTTTTGGGGCTGGAGAGATGGCTCAGAGGGTAAGGGCACTGGCTGCTCTTCCAGAGGTCCTGAGTTCAACTCCCAGCAACCACATGGTGGCTCACAGTCATCTGTAATGAGACCTGGTGCTTTCCTTGCCAGCAGTACATTGTATGCTTAATAAAAAAAATAAAAAAAGAAAATATTCTTTTTTAAAACTTTAAAAATTATGTGTCTCTGTGGGGGTATGTGTACATGAGCGCAGGTGCCAGAGGAAGACAGAGCAGCAGATGCCCTTGGGGCTGGAATTGCAAGCCATCAATGTGGACACTGGGAGCTGAACTTGGGTTCTTTGCAAAAGCAGGATGTGTTCTTAATTGCTGGGCATTTCCCCAGCCTCATAATTTTTCTTGATTTTCTTTGTTAATCTGGGGACTGGAATAGTTCCAGTGTTTAATGTTCGCTAATAGAAAAAAAAATCTGAGAGCTTACTGTGTGCTGCTACAGTGCTGCCTGCTGGGGCTGCCTAAATGAACAAAACTGATGATCTTGACCGTATAGAGTCTGAAAGTCTATCAGAGAATAACAGTACGTAATTATAGACTTTAAAAGACCTATTTCATCTGAGCAGTGGTGGCACACGCCTTTAATCCAAGCACTTGACTTGGGAGGTAGAGCCAGGATGATCTCAGTGAGTTTGGGACCAGTCTGGTCTCTAGAGCAAGTTCCAGGACAGCCAGGACTGTTACACAGAGAAACCATGTCTCGAAAAACAAAACAAATCTTCCAGAGTCCAGCTCCAGCAGGGTTCAGGTCCCATGGAGCTGGTGAGGGAAGGAGACTGACAGGATCTGAGGGTGAATCATGATGGCTTCCCGTTTATTGAAAATGGGCTACACTTTATATGCTCTATAGTTACATTATAGTTTGAGCACAATCAACACTGAAAGCCAACAATGGTTCTGGGGTGAAAGAGGTCATCAAGGCTATTACAGCAAACAAGACTCTAAATGCCTATTGGCCTCTAAAGATTCAGTAATTCCATCAGGGTTTTTCCTGAAGCAAAAAGCAGTAAGTTTAGCAAGAATCTAAATGACTTCTGTCCTCTAAGTTTCAGTAACCCCACCAGGCACCCTCTCACACTTCCTCCTGCAAAGTCTCAGCCTTTGTGATCAGGAGATGTCAGACATTAAGGCTTGAGAAACAACCCTGTAAGAGCAACTTTTATTCCTCAAGCGACATGATGCAGCGTTTGTACTGTATAGCACAGCAAGCATTGAGCTGTGTCCTAATTGCATTCCTTTGTGCCTTAGTATTATAATATGGCCTGTTCCCCTCATAAGCTCCCAAAAGGGAAGGTCCTGACATATTACTCCTTCTCCACTATACATACCATTCTGATTCCTTCAATGTACGCTCCTATATATGGCAGAGGGCAATCAAGCCAGTCTAACTTTTTAACAATCTTTTCTCCATGGGGCATACCAAATCTTGCCATACAACCAGTAAGCCACTAATAGTGGGCACTATTCTATACTTATTAACTGAATCCTTGCCCTAAACAGCTTCAGGCTCCAGATATGCACCCACTGTTCCTCTCGATTGTGTGTTTTTCATCTCTGGGACCAGATATGCCCAGTTAATAAATCTTTAACTTCTCTATTCTTGTTGTAATCAGGGGCATAATGGGGAGTCTTGTGTGGGAAGTAGGCAGAGTTATGCTATATAGTTCCACGGTGGCAGTGATTTGTCTGTTTAAAGAGACTGCCATTGCTGCCGGGCGGTGGTGGCGCATGCCTTTAATCCCAGCACTCGGGAGGCAGAGGCAGGCGGATCTCTGTGTGTTCGAGGCCAGCCTGGTCTACAAGAGCTAGTTCCAGGACAGGCTCCAAAGCTACAAAAAAAAAAAAAAAAAAAAAAAAGAGAGAGAGACTGCCATTGTATATATTCTTTTTTTTTCTTTTTTTTCGCCACCATACAAACAAGGACATTGTATATATTCTTATCCTTCACCAAAGCTCACACAAAGTTTCCCAAAGGAACAGGCATAAGGAAACTCCCATAACACATAGTGAGAATCATTAAAAAATGAAAGTAAATGAGCTGGAGAGATGGCTTAGTGGTAAAGGGCTCTGGTCACTCTTCCAGAGGACCCAGGTTCAATTCCCAGCACCCACAGGGCAGCTCACAGTTCTCTGTAACGCCAGTTCCAGGGGATCTGACAGCCTCACACAGACACATATGCAGGCAAAACACCAATGAACATTTTAAAAAATCCTAGAAAGTAAAAGAGTGCTGGAAGGTTGTGATTTGCAATGTCAAAATGCTGGAACTTCATCAAGGAGTAGTGGTCGCCACGAAGTCCACAAAACAAAACAAACAGCTTTAGCCTGGCAGTGGCAGTGCACATCTTTAATCCCAGCACTCAGGAGGCAGAGGCAGGTGGATCTCCGAGTATGAGGGCAGCCTGCACTACACAGTGAGTTCCAGGATAGCCAGGGACATACAGAGAAACTCTGCCTCAAACCAAAGCAAATTTATTCTCTCTCTGTCTCTGTCTCTGTCTCTGTCTCTGTCTCTCTCTCTCCTTGTGCAAAGCCCTCGGAGGCCAGAGGAGGGCATCAGATCCTTTGGAACTGGAATCCCAGGCAGTTGTGAGCTACCTGAATTCTTTTCTTATTTTTTTTCTTTTTTCTTTTTTTAGATTTATTTATTTATTTTCTTGACAGTGTTCTATCTGCATGTGTGCCTGCAGGCCAGAAGAGGGCACCGGATTTCTTTACAGATGGTTGTGAGCCACCATGTGCTTGCTGGGAATTGAACTCAGGACTTCTGGCAAACTTGTACAGCCACTTCGGAAGTCAATATGGCAGTTTCTCAGAAAATTGAAAATCAATCTACCTCAAGACCCAGTAATACCACTCTTGGGCATATACCCAAAGGATGTCCAATCATACACAAGGACATTTGATCAACTATGTTCATAGCAGCATTATTCGTAATAGCCAGAACCTGGAAACAACCTAGATGCCCCTCAACCAAAGAATGGATAAACTAAATGTGGTACATTTACACAATGGAGTAATACTCAGTGGCAAAAAATAATGACATCTTGAAATTTGCAGGCAAATGGATAGAACTAGAAAAAACCATCCTGAGTGAGGTAACCCAGACACAGAAAGACAAACACTATGGTATGTACTCATGAGTTCATTTTAGACCTAAAGCAAAGGATAATCAGCCTACAGGCTACAACCTCAGAGAGGACAGGAAACAAGAAGAACCCTAAGAGAAACATACATGGATTCCCCCTGGGAAGGAGAAGTAGACAAGGTCTCCTTAGTAAATTGGCAGCATGGGGGGAGGGGAGAGGGTAGTAGGGGAATAGTGAGGGGAGAAGGGGAGTAAGGTGCTAGAATTCTAATTCTGGTCCTCATGATTGAACAGCAAGTGTTCTTAATCACTAAACCATCTTGACTTTTTATGGGTTATGTACAAAATACTAGGAAAGATACAAAGATGTTTGTTTGTTTGTTTGTTTGTTTGTTTCCGAGACAGGGTTTCTCTGTAGCTTTGGAGCCTGTCCAGGAACTAGCTCTTGTAGACCAGACTGACTTTGAACTCACAGAGATCTGCCTACCTCTGCCTCCTGAGTGCTGGGATTAAAGGAGTGCGCCACCACCGCCCGGCCCCAAAGAATACCTTTATAGCTAAATATTTGCATGACCACATCCTTTATTTCCTGGGAAGATTTTGTAAAAATGTGACTTCTGAACCCAACTGCTTATTTGCAATTTTTTTAAAGATTTATTTATATACAGTATCCTGCCTGTAGGCCAGACGAGGGCACCAGATCTCATTATAGGTGGTTGTGAGCCACCACATGGTTGCTGGGAATTAAACTCAGGACCTCTGGAAGAGCAGTCAGTGCTCTTAACTGCTGAGCCATCTCTCCAGCCCGCTTATTTGCAATTTAAAAATATTTTTGGATAAGTTTTAGATTCACAACAAAATTTAGCTTAAAGTTCAGAATTCTCATATGCCTCCTGGGGGCCTTCTTTTCCTCTTCCCAACAATCTGATGTTTTTGTTTTCTTCTGGTGCTGAGGTTCGGTCCCGTCACCTCCCACATGCTAGGCAAGGTTCCATACATGCTTTTTGGTTCTCTTGATTTATGTGAAGGCTTTCGGGGAAGTATGGGAAAACAAACAAGCACTCTGATTTATTAAATCATAATTAAATAGCTTAGAGCACAGGTGTCAAAATAAAAACTACATTTCCCAGAGTGCAATGCATCACGTCACAGAGAAATATCGGGCATGCGCAAAGGAGTCCTCCGCGCTCGACCGCGCTTATAAGAGAAACAGCGTGTGTGGTTCTTGACGTGCCGCGAACCTTCGAACACAAGTGCCATAGTACCCTGTGAGGAAGCGTTCCAGCGACTCTCCTGTTCCCGCCATCGCAGTCACTAGCGCGACGTGCTGTTTCGCCCCAGACTCGGTAGGTGGGACGGGACCATGGCAAGACACTTCCGAGCAGCGCGGGAACGAAGGGCCAGCGTTCCTGCCCGGCGCCCGGCTCGCTGAGGCGGCTTCGGAGCTGACGCGCAAGCGCCCTGGACGGGGAAGGGGGCGGGGCTGTAGGGGCCTGCGCCCCGGCTCCCTGAGTCTGCGCGTGCGCCCTGCGTCCCCGGCGAAGTGGGACGGAGCTGGAGCTGGCTCGCCTTGGGGCGGGCACCTGGTGAGGTCCTCGGCCTGAGCGTGGCCCCCGACAGCTGCACTTTTTACTGCTCGCTCAAAAGCTAGTTGGTTTTTGAGACGCTCTCACTCAGCCCGGCCCTGACCTCGCGATCGCGCGGCCCCAGCTCCTAGTGCTGAGATTACAGACTTGAGCCACACATTCCCTACCTGTGCACATTTACACAACAGTAACTTAGCCACCCTCCAGCTCACTCACCTGTCAGCTCACTCGTGCTGCCTAGGGCGGCGGCTTCTACTCATTAGCATCTTCTCCCACCAGTCTCTATTCGACTCTCTCCAGAGAAGCTCAGTCTCATGTCATTCCAGAGAAACAGCTCTACCAAAGCCACCTTGACTTCTGGGTTGCCTAGTTCAGTGATGAAGGCTTGGTAACACTGTCCTTCATTGCCTAAAACTCTTGCCCCATTTCTTTAGCTTTAATGGTTGTATCATCGAAATACATAAACCCTACATCTTGCCTTTCTTTCTATTTACTCCCCGGACTTTATCTATTTCACACTTTAAGTACAAAGGACATTTATTTTGGTGCTAACTCTCGTTCCTGTCTTTTTTTGTTTGTTTTTGTTTTTTTGATACAGGGTTCCTATATAACAGTCCTCTCAATCCTGGAACTCGCTTTGTAGGTCAGGCTGGCCTCGAACTCACAGAGATCTGCCTACCTCTTCTCCCAAGCACTGGGATTAAAGGCATGCACCACCATTGCTTGGCTTTCATTTCTACCTTTTAAAAGTCTTCAGTGTGTGTGTGAAGGCAGTCATGTTCATGCCATGGCATTGTGTGGAGCTCAAAGGACAGCGTGGTTCTCTCCTTCCACCATGTGGGCTTATAGGATTGAACTCAGGTTGTCAGGCTTGGTGCAAGCACTTGCATCTGCTGGGCTATCTCACTGGCCCCTTACCTCAGTATTCTGTTGTGGCGTTCGAATCCCAAACACTTAGACTCAACTGAAATTTAGATTAAATGAGTTCTTTCTTTCTTTTCCTTTTTTTTTTTTTTTTTTTGGTTTTTTTTGAGACAAGGTTTCTCTGTAGCTTTGGTGCCTGTCCTGGAAATAGCTCTTGTAGACCAGGCTGGCCTCAAACTCACAGAGATCCACCTGCCTCTACATCCCAAGTGCTGGGATTAAAGGCGTGCACCACCACCGCCCAGCTCAAATGAGTTTATTCTTACTACTAGCAGAAGAACAGCAGCCTTAGAGCCAAACAGCATACCGTGCCAGAGGGGCTAAAGGAAGGGTTTATAAAGGTGATGGATATCAAAGGTGTACATTATAGTCCTATGTAATCCATAACTGGGCAAGAAAATTTGCAACCTTCAGTTGTTTCCCTTTCCCATTGTATAGTAATAAAAAGACCACTTCATCCCAACCCCAGAGCAATAAGCAAGTTTACAAAAGCAGAAGGCAGGAACACCATTATCTTATTCTTTTTTTTTATAAGGTTTCTTTCTTTCTTTTTTATATATTTATTTTAAATATTTTTTTAAATATTTATTTATTTATTATGTATACAATATTCTGTCTGTGTGTATGCCTACAGGCCAGAGGAGGGCACCAGACTCCATTACAGATGGTTATGAACCACCATGTGGTTGCTGGGAATTGAACTCAGGACCTTTGGAAGAGCAGGCAATGCTCCTAACCTCTGAGCCATTTCTCCAGCCCCATTATCTTATTCTTATCTCACCAGCAGGCCTCTAGGGTCTCACAGGCATTACAGGAAAAGGTAAAGGGCCCGTAAGGGATGCCTAGTACCATAATTCAGTTTCTGTGGCTATCACAGGGACGCTGTGTAAATTATTAGAGGCCTGAGTACTCTGGGGGAAGTGTCAGTAGTTGACTGGGGTAGAGCAGTAACACATTGCCTTCAGGTTAGTGCTGGCTGTCACATCCTCCAACAATTCTACCTTGAATTCAAGATTTAGGTTTTGTGCATTTTTATTATTAATTAAAATATTTTTGAAAGGTTTTTACGGCCAGATAAACCTCTCCGCCGACACAATAATCCAAATCAGACCAAATCAAACTGAATTAGAAAAAGCCGAGGTTTAATGGATGCCAGCCCTTCCGGGTGGCCTTCCAGGCCCCCCAGGGATGGAGACAGACAGGAAGAAAGACCTGGAACGAAGAGGGGAAAGGAGAACTGGAAAGACCACATGTTCATTCTCTGGGGGGCAGTTTAAATAGCCTGTGGGAGTGGTCTTAACCCTCTCTGGGGAGGGGTCACCGTTTGCCAGGCTTTCTTGGAGGTGGAGTCTGGACTGAGGTAACTCCCAGAGGAGGGGGCCTGGAATAGAAAGTTCCACCCAAACATTCCAGACTCCCCAGACACATGGATGCCAGGGTCTGGGTGAAGCCTCCAACCAAACAATTTTATATATTTTTTAATTTATTATTTTGAGACTGGTCTCCCTATGCAGCTCTGCCTGTCCATGAACTCATTATATAGACCAGGCTGGCCTGTAATTCACAGAGGTCTGCTTGCCTCTGCCTTCCCAGTGCTGGGATTAAAGTCAGGGGCTACTATGCCCAGCAACACTTTATTTTTTAAAGATTATTTTTATTTTATGAATTTGAGTATTTTGCCTGTGTATGTTTATACACCACATGCAGAGACCACATGAGGTTACCGGAACATGGTTATTAGGAATTGAACCTGCGTCTCTAGAGGAACAGCCAGTGCTCTAGCTCATCATCATCATTTGAGATAGTCCAGACTGACTTTGAACTCATCATGATCCCCCTGTCTTGGTCTCATGAGGGTTGCAGATTTTTCTGTTCAGCTCTAGCATCATATCTCCTCTTGAATGTCTAATAGACGTTTTAAATGTGGCCCAAACTGAAATTTTTAGTTTTATCCTCACGTGCTCATACTTTCACTAGTGTTCCCATTCCTCCAGGTACTCAGGCTAGGAACTTGGGAGATGTTTGTGTTGTCCCCCACTCTTCCCATCATTGTGTTAGAACATAGTTATTCTTGAGGCTTTGGGGGTCGAACTTCTTAGTGCCTAATTGTATGTTGTCATTTTGTACTCTGACTCATCCATTTGCATAGTGTTCTAGTTTCCTTTCTGTTGCAGTGATAAGCACCCTGACAAAAACCAACTTGGAAGAGAAGGGTTTGTTGGCTGACCACTCTGGATTGTAGGCCATCACTGCGGGGCAGCAGATAGTCACAGCTGCGGTCAAGAGCAGAGAGGTGAACTCAGAGCGTCTGCTCATAGTCAGGCCTCTCTCTTCACTTAAGCAGTCCAGGACCTAAACCCAGGGAATGATGCCACCAAGAAAGGGTGGTTTTCCCATCTCAGTTAACACAACCGAGAGAATCTCTCACAGGCAACCTGATCTAGACATTGAGAATCTTTTCCCAAGTGACTTAGATGTCAAGTTAAAACTAATAATTATCACATATTTATCTTCTCGCGTGCTTATTTCACCGTAAGAATAAATACATGGAACATTTGCATCACATAGTGATGGGAATGCCATCTAAGAAATGTACTGTTAGCTGATTTTGTCCTATGACTATTACAGAATGTTCTTATACAACCCTAGATTGTGTAGCTTACTACATACCTGTTATTCCTGGGCTACACTTATACATAGCATGTTACTATAGCAAATAGTATAGGTAATTTTTATAAAATGAAAAGTATTTGTGTATCTATACAGAAAAGGTTCAATAAAAATACTAGGTGAGGGCCAGTAAAATGACTCAGATGGTGGAGGCCCTTGTCACTAAGCCTGACAGCCTGCGTGTGATCCACATGGTAGGAAGAAAACCAGTAAACACTGTGGCACGTGTTACACACACAGTAAATAAATGTTTGATAAAAAGTAGTGAGGTGATGGAAGTTTTGAGCTTATAATCTTATAAATATTTTTGAGCATTATCTTTTTTATTTGTTTTTTGAGACAGGGTTTCTATGTGTAAGAGCCTTGGATATCCTAGAACTCCCTCTGTAGACCAGGCTGGCCTCTAACTCACAGAGATTCTCCTGCCTCTGCCTCCTGAGTGCTGGGATTAAAGGCATCTGCCCCCACCCCTGGCAAATATAATAATTATTATAATCTTATACTAATATTATATTAATAATACTAGATATTCAAGAGGAGATATGATGCGAGAGCTGAATATACAAATCTGCATTATAATCTTATGAGACCACTATTATAAGTTTGGTTTGTTGTTGGGTGCTGGCATTGTTTGACATGTGGCTGTATTTGTTTAATATCCATTCTGCATTGTTTTTCTTTTACTACTGCGTACCCTTCATGTCTTCGATAATTTTAAATAGTACTAAGTGGAATTATGAAGGGGCAGCACCTCTTCTACATATGTGGGAAGTAGAGAGTCTCTTGGAAGATGTTGTTTACCAGCTTTTTCTGGAAACAGAGAACTTGAATAACTTAGCTTCAGAACTGTTGCAGCACTCCTGTATTCTCAGAGCTTCTGATCTGGTAGGAGAGCTGTCAGTGAAACAGCTCATCTTGTGCACGAATGACAAGTACAAGAATAGAAGTTTATTCAGGAGGCTGAGGAATTCAGTGCCAGCCTGGGCACAGTGAGACCCTACCTCAGAAACAAATAAGATGGGCATGGTGGCACACACCTTTAATCCCGTCACTAGGAAGCCTGAGGGAGGGCGAATCTCTGGGAGTTCCAAGCTAGCCAGATCTACATAGTAAGTTCCAGGACAAAACAACAACAATAAAAACAACAAAACAAGAATAACGTTTATATGCAAGCCTTAGGAACTTTCCAGAAGTTTTGATTGGCCGTGGCCATGACCTTGGGGTAAATGGAAGAGTTTGTGGTTGTCTGTGAGCAGTGTTGTTTGTAGTGGTATAGTATTTGTATTTTAACGAATAAATCTTGCCTGAAGACCAGAGGCAAAGCTAAAGCCACTAGAGGCCAGGTAATGGTGACATTTACCATTAATCCCAGGATTTGGGAGACAGAGGCAGATGGATCTCTGAGTTCAAGACCACTGTGGGCTACACAAGATCAATACAGAAACAAATACAGGTGGTGGTGGCCTACACGTTTAATCCCAGTACTAGGGAGTCATACGCCCTTAATCTCAGCACTAGAGGAAATATAAACTGGGAGGAGAGAAACTTAGTCTGCTTAGTCTATGGTTGCCCACCGTTGGTAAAGTAAGACTTCTCTATGGCTTGGCTGCCTTGCTTTTCTGGTTTTTGGCATGAACCCTAATTTCTGTCTCTGGGTTTTTATTGTTCATGCTACAGTTGTTCTTCCCTACTTCCTTATATAAACAGTATGTTCTTGGTGTGAAAATAATTGATAAACTCTACTTATAGAAGTTTTTTTGTTCTTGTTGTTAGTTTTTGGTTTTTCAGGACAGGGTTTCTCTGCATAGCCCTGTTTGTCCTGGGACTCACTCTGTAGACTAAGCTGACTTTGAACTTGGAGATCCACCTGCCTCTGCCTCCTGAGTGCTAGGATTAAAGGTGTTCACTACCACACCACCACTGCCCTGCTAAAAGTTCATTTTGACAACTGTAATTAAATCCTGAAAGTTGAATAAATTAGAGTGACCTAAAAAGGAAGAAAAGGGTACTTTAGAGGTACTTCAGGCAGATAGAAGGAATAGGGGAAAGTGTGTGCTTATTTGGTATAGAGGGCCTGGATTCACTGTGGTTGTGTACTAGGATAGTTTGGGGTCAGTAGGAGAGGTCAGTAGGAATAGTTTTAGTACCAACTTTCTGAAACTAAAAGTGGGGACAGAGGACACCCCCCAATTTCTAGATGTCTGTATTAAGAGTCTTATAAAGGTTTTTTAAAATAGATCATCTGTGTTAAAAAAAAATACCAAATTGGTTTCATTAAAATTTGTGACCACAACCTATCAGGTAGAAGGTAGTTTGGTGAGCATTTACCATTGCGAGTTGGATGTGGATGATCATAAGGGTTGCTTAAGGGTTGCTTGTACATTCAGGCTTAAATTGTAGTAAAAAAACAAAACAAAACAAAAACAAACAAAAAAACCGAGTTGAGCCCCATCTTTGCCACTTCCTACTTATGGACCATGGTAATTTATTTCTTCAGATCCAGTTTCCCACAAGTACTAAATGAACAGTCTTTTGCAGGGTTATTAGGAAAATGGCCTACAGGAAAGCAGTTGGCACATGGTACTGCTTAGTAAGGAACAGCCTTTATTTCCGTTAGGTTTTATAGCGAATCAGTAGGATGCAGCTTAGAGGTACATGAAAGAGTGTGTTAGCCTGGTTGAATAATCAACTGAGAAGTCTGATGGTCTGCCATCTACAAGCTGGAGGCCCAAGAAAGCTCCAGTAGATCCAATCTAATCTCGAAGCCTGACAACTGCAGTGTGGATAGTAACCACTTCTGGGAACATCCTCACAAGCACCCCCCAGAAATAATGTTTTATTAACTGTAGTAAGTCAACTTAACACATAAAATTAGCCATTATGTTTTCTTATCTGGAACTCAAACCAAGGCCTTGGGCAGGACCTCTTTTTTTTTTTCTCCCCCTATTCAAGGTTTCTCTGTGTAGCCCAGGCTGTCCTGTAACTTTGTAGACCAGACCTCAAGCTCACAGAGATCCTGCTTCTGACTACTCCTAATGCTGGGTTTAAGGGCCCCTGCTGCCACCACGCGGCAGCCCTGTGTTCTTTTCAGTTGCTACATTGACCATGGGCATGCTAGTGATGTCCTCTGTAACCAGAGTGACAGATGATCAAGTAGCAGTTTACAGGAGAGAAAATGTTTCTTCTATGATTTCCTTTCCTGTGGAAAATGCTGAATTGCAGCAAAACTTGAACTTAGAGGAAGAGCTGGAATTTGCAGCCTGGTAACCAAACCCCAGTTTTACTGGGGTTCCTGAGTCACTGCCATAACTTCTTACTTTCAGCAGCAGGGAACTGTGCCTTCCCTGGGTCTTCCCCTTAACTCACCCTTCCACCCTGAACCTTCTTTCTGGCAGCTCTGTGGGGGCATTTTCCTCTCCTTTTTTCTCACTCAGCAGGTAGCCTCTTTCCCACTAGTTCCTAAGGCTTTGGCAGCAGCTTGTAGGTTGATTGTTCTTACATTTATCCCAGTCATCTCTAATATAAGCTCCTGATTCACTAGATCCTATGATTCTAAATAATACAAGATTTTTTTTTTAAACCAGAATCTTACCAACCATTTTTACAACCTACACTCTCCTGAGTAACCTGGAACTTGCTTTGTAGACCAGGCTGGCCTCAAACACAGAAATCTGCCTACATCTTCCTCCAGAGTACTGGAATTAAAGGAACTTGCTACCATGCCTAGCATAACTGGACTTTTTTTTTCACAAGATTTATTTATATGTATAAGTGTTTTACCTTCATGTATGTATGTGCATGTCTGGTACCCTTGGAGGCCAGAAGAGGATGTCTGATCTCTTGGAATTAGTGTTACAGTTGTGAGCCATCAAGTGGGTACTGGAACTGACCCAGTTCCTCTGCAAAAGCAGCAAATGCTCTTAACTGCTCAGCTATCTCTCCAGCCCCATAACTAGACTTTTTATACTTTTTGAAATTTGAATTTTGGGAATGGTCCAATTTGGACAGGGTCTCATGATTTAATAGCCCCAGTTAAGTCTTGTGCTCGAGTCACTCCTGCCCTGCCTCCGTGTGTTGGGATCATAGGCACACCATCATGGCTCGTTATTCTTTCTTTCTTTTCTTTTTTTTGGGGGGGGCATTGCAGGGTCCCACTATGCTCTCTGACTGTTCTGTAACTCAGTATGTAGACCAGGCTGGACTTGAACTCACAGAAATCTGCCTGTTCTTGCCTCCAAAGTGCTAGGTTAAGGTGTTTGCCACTATACCCAGCTCTTTTTCTTCTTTATATGAAAATGAATAGTTCTGTGGTGCTGCAAATTCTGTGGTGTTGTAGGGGCTGGAGAGGTGGGTCAGCAGTTAGAAACACTTGTTCTTATAGAGGACTGGGGTTCTGTTCCCAGAACTCACATGGCAGCTAACAGCTGTCTTTAATTCCCATTCTAGGGACTCTGACACCTTGTCTGACCACTGAAGGCTCCTTCATGCATGTGCTACACATACATATACTCAAGCACTTAAATTAACATTAAAAAATAATGTGCTGGGTATTGTGGCATACACCTTTAATCACAGCACTCAGTAGTCAGAGGCATGTGGATTTCTGTAACTGGAGGCTGTGCTTTTGTTTCCTGGCTGCCCAGTCCTGAGTAATAATCACACAGGAGCTTTTATTTATTTACTTATTTATTTTTTGGTTTTTTGAGACAGGGTTTTTCTGTGGCTTTGGAGCCTGTCCTAGAACTAGCTCTTGTAGACCAGGCTGGTCTTGAACTCACAGAGATCCGCCTGCCTCTGCCTCCCGAGTGCTGGGATTAAAGGTGTGCGCCACCACCGCCTGGCTGCTCAGGTGTATTATTAACTAGCTCTTACAACTTAAATTAGCCCATGTCTGTTATTCTGTATTCTACCATGAGATTCGTGACCTCACATCTTCTCCAGCAACTGCTTGTGTCTCTCTCAACTCTGCCTTTCTCTTTCTGACTCTGTTTGGATTTCCCACCTAGCTGTATTCTGCCCTGCCATAAGCCAAAGCAGCTTCTTTATTAACCAATGGTCATAAAACCTATTCACAGCATATAGAGGGATAATCCCACATCAGATCTCTGAGTTTGAGATCTTCTACAGAGCAAGTCCCAGGATAGCCAGGGCTACACAGAGAAACCCTGTCTTGAAAAACAAACAAAAAATAGTGTCATAAATGTGGAGGAAAATAGATTATCTTGCAGACCTTGTTAAAGTCATGACTCCAAGACTCATGTTTGTAGAACATGAGTTGTGCTTCCTAAATATTTAAGTCATGTGCTTCCAAGAACACAGTTCAGTAATAAAAAGAGAAATAAATGAATTTATTAATGGAAAAGGGGCACTTTGCCAAAAGAAGATAATACAAATTATCACTATTCACATGGAGAGATATCTGTTATCGTTAGCCACCAGGGACATGCAAATCAAAGCAACCAGGGCCAGAGAAGTAGTTAGGTGATAGAGCATTTGCCCAGTATGTGCAAGGCCCTGGGTCATCACAGAGTCCCTACGCTGCACAAAAACAGGAACAGCAGTGAGATGCCATGTCGGACTCACTAGGATCACCATAGCAAAAGGACGGTAGTGTATATTGGCACAGATGCAGACATTCTAGAATCTCATTGCTGGTAGTAAAATGGACCACCCACTGTGAAAATAATCCGGCCATTCTTCAAAAAAAGCTAAATCCAAAGGATTCAATAATTCCATTCCTGTGAATAAACCTAGAAAATGAAAATATATGTCAGTACAAAAACTTATGTAAGCTGTGTCATGTACACGCCATAATACTGACTCCTTGGGTGCTGAGCTAGGTGGGTTACTTCATCTCAAAGGTTTTTAAGGTCCACAAACATAATAAAGATCTTCTCTGAGAAAACAGGCTGGGTGAGTGTCACATTTGTAATACCACTTGGAAGGCTGAGGCAGAGCTGTGCGTTTAAGTCCATTCTGGCTTCGTAGTGTGGCAAATGTTTTGGGGTCCCTTAGGTCTTGTCTCCTTGAAGGATGAATTCAGTCTCTGTCCTTACTTGAGCAAACTAACACATCTCTTGGCACATGGTATGCACATTGATCTAGCAAATGCCTTTTTCTCAGTCCTGTCCATAAGCAATTTGCTTTCAGTTGGCAAGGCCAGCAGTATATCTCAGCAGTTTTACCTCAGAGATTTATTTCCAGCCCTATTATCATAACTTAGAGGGGATCTTGCTCATCTGTTCCTTCTCCAACTTATTACATTGATGCACTATATTGATGACATTTGCTGATTAGAACAGGCAATAGCAACCACTTAGAACTCGGTAACCCATATGTGCAATCAGAGGATGGGAAATAAATCTAACCAAAATTCAAGGGCCTTCCACCTTAGTGAAATTCTTAGGAGTCCTATGGTGTGAGGCATGCAGAGACATTCCTTCCAAGGTAAAGGGTAAGTTACTGCACCTGGCCCTTCCTGTCACCAGGGAAACAGCACAGTGTTTAGTGGGCTATTTGGATTCTAGAGACAGCGCATTCCCCCTTGAATGTGTGACTTTGGCCTATATACCAAGTGACTTGGAAAGCTGCT